>PVKA01020650.1:0-40010 GCA_004027165.1 Ctenomys sociabilis
ATAGCTTATCTTTTACACAGTAGGTTGCAAGCTGAACTATAGCTTAGTGTAAAGTTTCTGTAATTCAGATGCAAGGTGACAGGGCAAACAGAAGAAATCCTGGGTTCCATTGTGCCTGGACTGTTGTTCTGTTTTTTTGTTTTTTGTTTTTCTTGAACTCGTTCTGACTGCCACTTACTAGCACTATGCCTGTGGGTAATTACTCACTTGACCCGAACCTCAGTTTGCTCACTCATGGTGCAAGTGTAGCAATAATGTCAAACCTACAGGGTTGCGCTGAGGATTCACAAGGTGATGGCCATGCCAGGCGCTCACCGTCACCTGTTCTCATGTTGCTCCACCTGCCCATCCCAGACACAGACAGGAAGAGTGACGTATCACTCCCAGCATTTGGTCACATTGCTGTTGAAAGCCCACGCATGATGTGCCAGTCCCTCAACAGGGCCTGAAAACCCTGAGGGGACACAAGAACACCACGCACCAAGCCTCAAGCTAGGCTGCGCACCTGTAATCCCAGTACTCTGGGAGGCTGAGGCAGGAGGATCAAAAGTTTGAGCCCTGCCTGGGCAAATTAATGACTTGGTGGAACTCTTGGTCAGGGAGATAGTTCAGTGCAAAGGTTCTAGGTTCAATTCCCAGGACCAAAATCCCAAAACAAAACAAATAACACAGCCTTAGTCCTTGGGAATCAATAGCCCAGGAGAGACAGACATAAATGAAATAGCCATGCAAGTAAGTGCATCAGTTCAACTCAAATGGAGACACTAGAGCCAAAAATGCCACCCTGCCTACCTGTAAGAGCGGCTGGGGAGAATGCATGACTGCTCGCGTCTGCTTCAGGCTGATGAGGGCCTAGCAGACTATGGTCTGGCGAAGATGGGAGTGTGTAGCTGCCCCCAGGTCTAAGCTGAGGAAACAGAGGATTCAGGAGCTCTCCCTGCCACTCTCGGCCGTGGCTTGGGAAGCTACCCATAACATGGAGGGAGGCCATGGGGCAGGATTCTGCCATGTGGGTTTCAGATTAGCATCCGGAATAGCCACTGCTTTGCCTTGAGGCCTTTGGGGTCAATCATACTTAGGCCCTAGCCTTTCCCTTGTCCCCTGGACAGAAGTGGACTTTGGAAGCTTTCAGACGTTTCATTCATGAAGTGACCTCTCCAGCCAGCCTGAGCCAGCAGCTGCCGCCGCTGTGCCCCCAAAGCCTCAGCTTGGTACTGTTTTTGTGCTCCCAAGGGGCAGGTGTCAGCAGGCAGCTGCTTGTGGTTGGTTCTTCCCAGATACAAGAGCGCTGGCCTCCCCCACACCGTCTGCCATTGGCTAACAGGAAGCCAGAGCAGACTGTGTCTCCCGCCCTCCACCACCCAGCCAGCAAATACAGAGGGTACAGGAAACACCTGCAGGGGAGGGCAGCTGGCAAGGGACGCTGCCTGAGAGAAGAGAGGGGTTTGCGGGGAGTAGTTAGGCCCAAGAGGGGCTGGGGGAGGGGTCTAGCCCTTCATAACACCGCTCTCAGCATCCAGCAGCTGCGGAGAACAACAGCTCAGTTGCTCAAGTGTAGAGCGCGTCCCTCCCCCACCCGCACATAGCAAAGGGTCCATCCCTCCACTGCACCAGCTTTGCCAGCCCAGGACAAGCACAGCCTGGACAAGCACAACCCTACAAACATTCCTCACAGGGCTTTGGCCTCCCCACCGTCAGTCACAGATTTTGACCATTTGAACCAAGCATATTAAAACTCACGGTCTAAGCAGGAAAATCCAGTCCTTACATCAAGTCCAGGTTATGTGAAAGTTCATTCCAAAAATAATTTTCCACCTATTTCCAAACTTACTCCCCTAGGTCACCGCCCATATCTGTCTGTCTGCTGAGTATTATCTCCGTGTGTCATGGTTCATTCCTCCTGGAGAGGGGTCAATGAAGCCCAGACTGTGCCAGTTAGGGTGTAGACCATGCACTGGGAAGTGTAGACACAGGCAGGCTCCTTCTCCCTGTCTTGAGAAACTCCCGAATAAGCCAATTTGCCTTTTATCCAGAGTGGGTGTCCATGGCTCATAGCTTCCCATGGACTCAGCCATTGGTGTTTTCCTTCAACAGCCACTGGCACCAACTGGTGGGCCAGCACACAGGGACAGAGAACAAAAGAGGACAGTGGATCGCTCTATGCAGACATAGGTCAACAGCTGGAGGCACAGAGCCACCAGACGTCAATGCAAAGCAATACAAGATGTGCTGCTTTATAAAGGTGTGAACAGTAATAAACAATGTGTATACAACATGAAGCGATAAGAATATAGGTTCAAAATCCCTGGCGCAAGGATGAAGGAGAGAGTGGAAATATTCAGGGAGGGTATCTCAAAGAAATGCCAGAAAGAAGCCCAGACTGGAGAAAGACAGCCCGAGGTTTAAGCCTGTCTGGTCAATGGTGTTTTGCTTTCTTCCTCTGTGGATTTGAGGTCACAGTCTCTCCGTGTGTTTGTAGAGGTTACATTAGAGATGGCAAGTGCAAGACACCGGGCAGAGAGCCCAGCAGCAGTGGGTGCTCAGTGCAAAGGAAGGGCCCAGGCTGGAAGTGGCTCCATGCCATGCTCCCCAGCAGAGCAGAGGCAGGAAAGGTAGACAGGGTGCAAGGGAAAGTGCCAGGAGAGAACATGACGAAGTGGTTTGCTTGTTGCATGGGGATGGAAGGCTTGGTGGCGCCCTGGGTTCCCATCTTAGGGGACTGGGATGAGAGAAGACAGCAGAAAGGGAACAATGTGATGGAAGTAGAGTTTGTGGTTGTTCCAAGTTGCTGCCCAGGTAGAGGTGGGTCAGGGAGAGCACAGAGGTGGCGCTTGTGGTATGTTGAGTGTGCTGGAGAAAGACTGGGCTGGCAACGGAACCAAAGTATCAGATTTTTGGTTTTATTATTCCATCTGACTTGGTTTTCAAATGAAAACTGAGGCTTAGAACCAGGGGAGGTAGTGCAACACGCCACACACATCTACTGTGTTCCTAGTTGTCCTCCACCTGAAAGCTGGGCCCCTTCGTCAACTTCTGTGTCCAGTGCTGTTTCCACTGCCCTGCAGGTGGCCTCCACATCCAGGCCAGGAGGGAAGGCTACTTGGGGACAGGTTTTTCCCACCTCGACCCTTCCTTGCCACAGCCAGCCTGTTCTCTCCAGCTGTTTTCTTCAGGGTAAAGCCACTTAGTTAACTGATAACTATGTCTTTCTCCAGTTATGATTTAAAGTGTGGCCACTTCTAAAGTCTTGAGAATCTACAAGATTGAAAACATTAAATTTATTTGGTTTTTCCTTTTGTGATCCTAGGGGCTGAACCCAGAACTTTTTCACTGGACTATATCTCTAGCCATCATATATATATATATATATATATATATATATATATATATATATATATATATATATATATTTTTTTTTTTTTTTTTTTTTTTTTTTTTTTTTTTTTTTTTTTTTTTTTTTTTTTTTTTTGCCGAACCAGGGATTGAACTCAGGCCCTTGTGCTTGCCAGGGAAGTGCTTATTCTACTGAGCCATCTCCCTAGCCCCTATTTTTATATTTCAAGATAGAGTCTAACTTACCCAGGCAGAGCTCAAACTTGTGATCCTCCTGCCTCAGCCTCTCAGAGTTTTGGGATTACAGACATTCACCACTATACTTGGCCTAGGGCTAAATTTTCCTAAGAAGGTACAATCTATAGCTTCTTGTGGGCATGTATGTTTATGATACCAGCACTTGGGAGGCTGAGGCAGGAGGGTAAGCACAGGCCAACCTGGGCTACATACTTCAAGTCCAACCTTAAGAACATAGCAAGACTCCCATTAAAAAAAAAAAAAAAAGCAAAGGGGCAAGAGGAGGAGAAAACAGAAGAGGAAAAGCAGTAATCCCAGGTACCCAGAAAACTCAGCTATTTTGAGCTGGAACTCACAGGCTAATACTAAAGGGACTCAGTTTTGTTTCTTCCACATCTGATCTTCACCTACTAGTCTCAATTCTAAGTAACTTGGACCTTAATTTGTTTGAGCAGCGTTTAGTAACACCTCCTAAAAACCAGACACTGCTGAAGCAAGGCCCTGGCCTACATTCTAGCTTTAAATTCATTATTACACAGAGTAGGAAGAGACCAGAATTCAAGGGGCCCTGTATCCCAGGCCATGCAGGGAGGCATGCCTGAAAGATTGCCTGCAAGGGGTGGACTGAAGTGGCGACTCAAGACTTGCCTAGCCAGAGGTTGGTGGGTGGGACGGGTACTGACACCCTTCGTGTAAGGGGAGAGCTACTGCTCATCTAATGCATAGGGGGAAGCAGAGGCTGCCTTCGTGCCCTGCGTTCCATTAGGAATAGCCAGAATCACAATAAACCTGGAGCCCAACAGGGATGGACTAACATTTGTAGACGATGTCTTGTACGTGTCACAGCGGCACCCTGACAGTCGGGTTGGACTTGACCGTTGGGCTTGTCTAAGTGCAAATAAATAAAAATAATTTCTGTCTAAAAAAAAGGAATAGCCAGAATGAGCCTTCCGAGTGCCTCAGCCAGAGCAGCTGCCACTCAACTGACTCACAGCGTTGGGGTAGGGTGAAAGCGCCTACAGCCCCCATTGCGGTGTGTCGCAGATCACACAACAGGTGCTGCTCCGGTGTGCACTCCACAATCACCAACACAGATGCTGAGCACTTAGTTGCCACTGTTAGAATCTGGGAAGATGAAAGAAAAGAAGTCTACATTTCCAGTTTGCTTGAAAATTCCCAGTATCTCGTCTCACTGTATCCCATGAAAAAAGAGCAGAGGCTTTTTACAGGTGAGGCGTCCACTTCCTCCAGGTTTATGCCTTCCTCTCTCCCGCTGTCCCCACTCTTACTGCCTTACACCCACCAAACTTTAAATGGCCCTTCCCCTCAGAAAATGAACTAGTTCTCGCTGCAGCTGCCCAGCTCTTACCTCCCCTTATCTGATGTGCTCTAGGCAGCCTGTCCGGTTTACTGGACAAGGGTTGGATTGAGGCCCGCCCTTGTTTATGGGACTGGGTGCAGGGAGTGGTGCAGCCAGGTTCTTGCTGGGAACTAAGTGACTGGAGCTGCTGGGGAGTGCCAAATCATTCTTGGTTTGGTTTCCTTTTTGTTTTGTGGCCCTGGGTTCAATTCTTAAAACAGAGAAAACAATTGGATCCACATCTAGGACACACTTTTGTGTAAGGTTGTACAGGATTATTATCAAGGACCCTGACAGCCTCTTGGGCCGACTCCAATGTGTTTCCTTTCAGCTCTGCAAAGAAACAGTGTGGCAAGGCTGCCAGGGAGCTCAGGCTTGCCCTTCTTGGTTTCCCTGTTCTGGAAAGGGC
The DNA here is from genome assembly GCA_004027165.1 of Ctenomys sociabilis. NCBI lineage: Eukaryota > Metazoa > Chordata > Mammalia > Rodentia > Ctenomyidae > Ctenomys > Ctenomys sociabilis. Next base: position 5,340 of record PVKA01020650.1, read on the forward strand.
GAGCATGTGGGAGTGAGTCCACAGACTGTAGGAATGGAGGTCAGGAGGGGTGCTCTTGGAGAGCCCCGTTCCCCACCCACTTTCCCTGTGAATGAGCACGTAGTCCAGTCTGGTATTCATCCACAAACAGACTGCAGAGCCAAGGAGGTCAGGTGCCTAGCAAGGGCACTGTACTTTTCCACAAAAATGACAGAGGTCAGCCACAAGTCCCTTCAGTTAACAACTGTTCTCTTAGTAGGTACTTGTAAAATGCCTACTATGAGGGCTAGCGAGATAGCTCAAGGGACTAAGTACCTGCCTGGCAAGTGCAGGGACCGAGTTCGATCCCCAACACTACATGCTGCGCTGACCCTGTCCCAATCGCGCTGAGCAGGCCACTGAGACTTGGTTCGGTGCACATCTGTAGTCCCAGCCCCTGGGAGGCTGAAAATGGGAGGATCACTGAGTCTGAGCTTCGTAGTAAAACCTGTGCCAAATACCTACAAAAGGCCGGGGAGATGGTTCAGGGTCCTAAGCACTGGCCTGGCAAACTCAAGGTCCAGAGTTCAATCCACAGTACCAAAAACAAACAAACAAAACCATAATGACCTCAAATGTGCAAAAAATAAAAAATAAAATAAAATGCCTACTATCAGCCAGGGCTTTTGTGTTATGAATATTCTAAAACAAAAGACCAGGATTCATCTTGCTAGGGGAGAGACCAGACTGCAGGCTCCTTTGAGGATCCTGTTCAACATCATCATTCCTGAAGATCCTAGTTTGTACTTTTACTTTGTTCATTTTAGAGCTGGAGATGAAACCCAGGCTTACACAGGCTAAGCATGCTTCCTAGCACTGAACCAGCACTTCTGCTTTATAATGCTTTCCGTTATTAGCGTGCCAGCACCCTTCATCTGAAAACCAGTTCAGAGATGACATTCCCAGCTACCCAGAGCGACACTTTTTCATTTACTGAGTACGTCAGTGTGCTAGGACTTAGTCTAAGTGGTTTATGGACCTCATTCCATCTCCATAACAACATCAAGAAACGGGTTCCATTCTCAGCCCGATTTCATTCCTGTGGAAATTGAGTCCTGACTTTAGGTAACTTGAACAGTCAGGTTTCACTGCCAGTAGGCTGGTGACAGAGCAGATTAGACCTCCCCAGGGTCCAGACCCTGGCACCAGACCCTAAGCTCCTGGCCTCCTTGAGGGTTACCTCTCTATGCTTAGACATCGAGAACTTAAGCCAGCAGGAGTCAAGCCCTAGCAAGAGCAGGTTGCTACAGGTTGCTGCGTATTCCATTCTCCTTCCAAATGACCTTTCAGTTCAACAATTGAAAAGAATGATAATAATGGTGTTAATTTGCCCTCCAGTGATTGCCAGGATAATGAGGATAATTTAGAATCAAAAGCTGAGGCAAAGCACAGAGGTCATTTAAACCACCCTCCTAATTTCCAAGCCAGGAAAAGTTCTAAGGGGTTCCTTAGAACTCACACAGGTTAGTCTGGGGAACAAGGAGCCACACATTCTCCCGCCCAGCCTGGAGCTCCTCCACTGCACTGCTCCTGGGGGGGCAAGGAATGGGGCACTGGCAGGGAGGGCAGGACACTTGAGTCCTCGCTATCTCTCCTCAGCAAAAGCTGCCGTGGAAGCCGATGCTAGCCCACAGAAGTGGTTTCTTCCTCCTGGGACTTGTTTGTCGCAGTGTCAAGGACTCCCCCACCTGAGGCTCCTTATCAGGAACCAGGATGGCCACTTAATCTGCAGCACCCAGGGCGCCGTCGTCCACACTGGTGAGGTACATTATCATGCCCTTCAGCCAACGGAGCACAGGTCTCCAGGCTGGGCCTGTGCACCCCGGGAACCTGGCAACAGAAGGGAGTACTGGGCGCCTTGCTCCTCGGTGTGGAACTCTCTGCTCCCATGGGTGCTGGCCAGGGGTAGAAACAAGCAGCTCCTTGCTTAAATCCAGAATACCTGTATGTAAACTGATGACTTGTTAGTCTAGCAAGGACCTAGAGCAACCCCAAGATGAACCTGCCATTCTGTAACATCCCTGGCTTAAAACCACAGGACAGGAATGTTTCCTCATGCCTTCCCTGAGGTTCAGGTGCCTGGCTCGCATTGAGATATGAGATGTCCTTCGTGCATGGAGGCTGGCAGGAAGCAGGAAGCTAAAAGACGATGGTTTTTTTTTTTTTTTTTGGTGGGGAGAGGTACTGGGAACAGAACTTTTACACTTTCCAGATAGGTGAGGTGAGCTATATCTCTGGCATGAGATGCTGGCTTTGATCTGAACTCTCAGAGCATAGCATAAGAAAATTGGCAAAAATTTCCAGACCACCGTCTTTAAATTCAAAAAAGCAGATCCTCTTATGTGAGTGCCTACACAATTTGAATTAAAAACTAGAAATGAAAATGGGACTATTACTGTCAATTATAATCCCTTAATACAAGTACCCAATACAAATCCCAATATTCAATTCAATTTATGATATAGATTCCCAGACCTCCCCCATCCCTGGTTCTAGCTTCCTTCTCACCTTCTCACCCAGTATAAACACATCACATACAGCTTCCCTGGTCTACTTCTGATGTAGCACAATTAGAACATACTGCATGTTTGCTTTTAGAAGTTACTGGGCCAGGGAGACAGCTCAGTGACATAAGCTCCTGCCTGGCATGCACAAGGTTCCGAATTCGATCCCTGGGTACTGCAAAAAAAGTTATTAAATGAGAGGGATGCCAATAGTAGTCAATCAAAGTGCTTAAAATTTAAATACTGCCTCAGATTCCCAGGAATGCTAAGTCTATAAGCATTTACCACTGCTCTTGGTTTAAAGTTTTATCAGTCACGATGGTGCATACCTCTAAGCCCAGCACTCAGGATGGTCACGAATTCAAAGCCAGCCTGGGCTTCATAGCAAGACCTGTCTCAAAAATAGTAATAGTAAAATTTAAATACAGCCCACCTCTTGCTAAGAAAAAAATTCAACCTAGGTCAAAAGCTGAGTGTGATCTCAGTGGGAACGATGCAGTTGTCAAAACTTTATGGGGGGGGGGCAGGGAGATGGCTCAGTGGAATAAAGTGCTTCCCTGGCAAGCACAAGGGCCTGAATCCGGGGGGGAAAAAAAAAAAAAAGTTTATGGAAAGAATCCGAGTTAGGGATAAGGGACTGTTCCTATTTCCTTGCATAGGTCCTCATGCATACAATAACAAACTTTTGGCTCTTACACCAGCATGTGCTGTCAGAGAAGCTGCTCTTTAGCTCATTTATGGCTCTGGCATTCAGCCACACATCAGGCCCCAGGGCATGGACCCTGCGCCCAACTGCTCTTGTCTAACAACGTGAGGCTGACAAGTAGCACAAGGAGAGAACCTTTACTAGAACTGCAGACAACCTCCCCCTAACCTGAGGAGGCCCCATTAGCCAGTCCATCTCTGTGGGCCCGTGAAACAGGCTATGTCTTAATCATTTTAAATTATTTCCAGTGACTAGCACTTACTAAAAATAGTTGTCTTGGTAGTCACGGGGAATTGATTCCAAGACCACTTGTATATGCCAAGACCTCTGAAAGCTCAAGTCCCTTCTGTAGATGGTGCACAGTATTTGCATTTAACCTACATGTATTTCCATGTACTTTCAGTTCACCTTTACTCATTATACCTAACACAATGTGAACACTTCATAAATAGCTAAGACTTATTGTTTCAGAGAATGACAGGGGAAGAGGCCTGTACATGTGTACTTTATTTTATTTTTATTTTTTTTTATTTTTTTGTCTTTTTGAGACAGGGTCTCACTATGCAGTTCAGGCTGGCCTTAAGCTCACTTTGTAGCTCAGGCTGGTCTCGAACTCACAACAATCCTCCTGCCTCAGCCTCCTGAGTGCTGGGATTACAGGCATGCGCCACCACGCCCGGCACATGTGTACTTTAGATGCAACTGCTGTAGGCCAAACTCCATGAACTGCTCAAACACAGGCTGGAGGACCCACTGCACAGTACTGGGCAGGTTCTGCAGCATGTTCACCAAGTGGCTCACTTCAAGCTTTGCTTGTTGAGTTTTTTCTGGAATTTTTTTTCTGAACAATTTTAAGCTGTGGTTGGTTGAACCTGTGGGCATGTAACTCATGGATCCAGATAACCAGCTGTACATGTCTGCTGAATGAATGAGTAGGACCAAAGGCAGTGAAGAAGCAGATGGGGATAGAGCTGTCAGGATGCAGGAATAGATTAGAGGCCAGTTACTTGTATCATTCTGTCAGGGGGTTCCCAGAATGCCAGGTGCTTGGATGTTGCAGGTCACACACCTAAGTTTTATCATTTGTACCATCTACACAGTGCAGGCTGCCCGAATGCAGCTGAAGAGGAATATAGCGAAACAAACAGCAAATTTGACCTTCTCTCCACCAGACTTCATCTGCTACATTTTTATTAAAGTAACAAAAAGTGTACATTTGTCCATAAAGCTGTACAATCTTCCATATAAAAAACTATTATACAATTACTAACCTTTATCTTTCCTGTCAGAATAGCTTACAAGTGTACTATTATTTACTTTTACTTAATGATTGAGACAGGCCTGCTCAACAGTCCAGCTCTAAGGGGGGGTTGCTGTTTTTAAAGTGAACATCAATAAGAGAGAAGACTAAGGATGAGACCACCAGGCTGTTCTATGAGGTCAGGGGCCTAATGGTGGACTGAGAGGCAGGAAAGCAATCTGCAGTGATTCACAGCTTTTTTTCAACCCACAGGCTGGAGAACACTGAGCCCAGTCAACTTTAAAGCAATAGAGGGTGGAAGCAGGGCAGGGGAGGGCAGCAGAAAGCCGGGGGTGGAAGGACAGGAGTGGGCAAGGGAGTGTTTGGTAAATAGCACCTTTGAGTCAAAACTGAGTAGCTCTGAAATCCAGAGGAGACTGGCAGTAGGTAAGGGAGGGGAACTTGGGGTACAGTGTGTGTAGCGGGGTCCTCACTAAGAGGCCATGATAGGAGGAAAGCCAGCGTGACAAGATTCTCTAGCTCTCTCCCTAAGGTGATTGATTCAGTTTTGGAGACTTGAGGCCATCTGAGGGCCCCACATTAATGTCACTGAGAAACTGAAGGAAAGGGGTCATCTTCCCAGCATAGTTTTCTATTCTTCCCCAGTCCAGAACATTAAATATTGCACAAGTCTACAGATACTTTTGGGTTTTACTGAGAGGGACAAGCTCTCCCACAGGTGCTCTAAGCACCTGGGAGAAAAAACAGTGCCGGAGGTTTTGCTTTCATTGTTAGCCCCACAAGAATACCAGGTAGTCCTGCAGAGCACAGACACTCCCTTCCTCTTTGGCCAGGAAGAACTCCTGGCTAGTCTCCAAGGAAGGCAGGAGAGATGGGTCTCTAACCCCACCCATCACTAGCAGGTGCTGGGAGCCAGTTCTCCAGAGCCTCTAGGGACCCTGGGGGTCTATTGCACAGTGATTGAGAACTCTTGTGTTAGAAAACCCAACCAGAAGAGAGAGAGGGGAGAGGGGAAAGGAGTATTGTGCTTTTGCAAAGAAGGCAGTAATAAAAGACCTGGAGTTCCTTGTAGCTTTTGAGCCACCTCTCAAGGGAATAGTAGCAGCACCAGGACTTTCACATGGTTCCAAAAGAAGCATGTTGGCCAAGAAATATCCCCCGTGGAAACTCTTTGGATCCCCAAATTCCATTGCAAATCATCCCCAAATTATTCGCCACAGACACACAAAGCAGCATGCAGCAAAGTGAAGTTTTCATGCCCCAAGCTCTCTTCCACTCTAACACCAAACACCTCCAACCCCTGCCTTAACACCCTCTCTCCCCAAAAGCTTTAGATTCCTGGCCAGGAAGCAACTTCTACAGGCCCCTGAGGGTAGAATTAGAAACACAATCATGATTTCAAGAAAGGCTGTTCAGAACAGAAGGCATAAGAAGAGGCCTTTTCACTCTAAGATATCAGAAAAATAAGAGATTAGGCAACATAGTATTACTTAAGTTCAGGAGTAAACACGCCTGAGTAAGAGAGGAGCCTGGCAAGCTCCCCACCCAGCTGGGAGAGAGTCACAACTCTCCTCTCACTCAGGGCAGATCCTGACTCTCATTCACAGTTGCTAACCTCATCTGGGATACCGGCCAACCTTCTCTGGCACCCTGGCTTGGCCAATCCCTCCCACAGGTGGACACTGGCCCACAGACTCATGTGCACAACAACAGTTCTTTCCAAAGGCACCTGGGGTGGCCACTTCTGAGCAGCTCCCTTTAAAGATTTTTTTTTTCTTAAAAAAAAACTTTTGGTTTTTTTCTCCTCTTTTCTTAAAAAAAAAAATAATATATATAAATAGCTCTTCATTTAAAAATACAGTTCCCCAGGTTGAGGTATGCAGTGGCCTGTTGTCACAGCTGAATGAGTACAGTAGAGTGTCGGGGTGGGACGTGGGAGTCTAGCTGGAGACAGCCATCACGTAGTTCTTCGAGGGGCTGCTCCTGCCCAGCATGATTTGGTTCTTACAGGTGAGGAGCCCACAGGAGGTGGCCACCGGAGCTTCCTCATACAGGACACAGATGGAACCATCCTCGCCGATGCGGTAGGACACCTCATAGGGGTCCACCCACAGGGTCAGCTCACTGGGCAGCAGCCAGTGTAGCTGGGGCTGGCTGAGTCCAATCTGGCTGGCCACCTTGCTGATGATGGGGTCCATCTTGTGGTTGATGCGGATGCAGCGGTAGCCAGAGCCCTTGGATGGCTTTTCAGGAAACCAGTGGTGTTTGTAGTGCTCTGTGGAGGTAGAACAATGGAGACAGGGCGGTTAAGAAGAGCCAGACCATGGATGTAATCACAACATTGGAATGAGGGTGAAGCAGAGGAAGGATCCTGATGAATTGAAGGAAAGTAATAGTTTTTCTTGGACCCTTCTAAAACCCATTTGCCACCTAGCAGAAAAAATATGGGAGCTAGAGAAACTCCTTGGTCCCTCCCAGGCCAGAGAGAGAGAGCGTGCTAGAGAGCTAGAGAGAGAGAGTGTTGAAAGGGGGTCTCAGAGCTCTGCAGTATGGTACTCCTCCAGGGGCCAAACGGATTGCTCTTGGCACACGCCCCAGTTTAAGGGGGGAAGGGTGTACCCCGGGGCTGGCATGTCCAGGCAGGGCCTCTGGAGATCTGTGAGCTGAAGTTTCAAAGTCATGAAGGTTGCCAACACTGTAGGGTCCATAGCAAGTCACCAGGCCATCCATCTTGTCCCCAGTGGGCCCCCTGCCTCACTTAGAAGAGCCTAAGATTCTTAGCAGTGGCCAAAGGACAACAAATGGGTTGTTTTGATGAAACAGCTGTTGCTCCTCCCAAGGCTGGATCTGTGCCTGCGCGTTCAGAGATGGCTATCGCCGCCCCAGACGGCTGCCGCTAGAACAGCTGGGAGATAGGTCTCTCCCCAGCCAGCCTGCCTGCCTTCCTCTTATCTCTGGTCATGCTCCCCGTCGCACGCCCCACCTCCCCAACACACACAGGCTGCACAGTTACTAGCTATAGGCTTTCTTCTGTACCACAATAGCTGGCAGAAGGCTAAGAGGAACTAAAATGAACAAATACACAGCGGACCTGTATTCTAACTTGGAGTAGCCCGGAAAACCACAGCTGGGCTTCCAAGGTGCTCATATGGGTTTCAGATGGCTGGGAAGCCTAGAGCATCCCGCAAAGGGTCTCGAGCTCTCAGGGGTCCAGGCACGAACTTGGGCCGGCGAACAGACCTACAGGCAAAACCTCCTTTGGAGTCTGTGCGGGGGTCTTGGTCACACAGAGTGGGGTCTGCGCTGGAGAGCAGAGACCGGATCAAGCACCGGGTAGGGGGAGCTGGCCCAGGGGAAAATGCGGGCTCTCCCGGGATTCCGAGGAGGGCAGTTGAATCCGGGAGCCCCTCGCTTGGGAGACCCAGAAGGAGGGTCAAGACGCCCGAGGCAAGGAGGGTGTGAGTCGGCGGCGCCTGACGCGGCGCGCTCACCTGTTAGTGCCTCCTGGAGCGCACCGCTGAAAACCTTAAGTCGCTGCTCACTCACGCAGCCCCGGGTCCTCAGGAGGCTGGAGAGGAACCCCACTGCGGCGGCGATCTCTGGGAGCATATCGGTTCTCTTCCCGTGGCTCATCTCGCTCGAGGCTTACAGTGGGGCAGTTCGCCGCGAACTGTGGCTACCAGCTAACGCCCGCTAGCCTAGGCGCCTCTCAGGACTCTGCCCGGGCTTCTCCCAGCGCGGCCTTTCATACTGTTGGCGGGGGCGGGAGAGCCGGCGGGGGCGCCCATTGGCTGCAGTCAGCGGATGTGGGCGGGGACAGTGTCGCCCCGCCCCGCCTCGCCGGCGCTGAGGTCATACCTCGCTGACGTCAGTGCTGGGAACCTGCGTTTTGCTGGACAGGTCCGGGGGAAGCGGGCGGGCGGGCGGGCGGGCGGGGAAGGTGCGCGGTGGGAGGGGCGGAGCGCTGCTGGCGGAGGAAGCGGGCAGAGCGCGTGGTGCGGAGCATGCCCGGACCTCGCCTCTCAGCCGTCGGGGCAGAGCTAAGTGCCGCCTCCTCCGGGCAGCCTTCGCCGCGCCGCCTCTCCGCAGCGGTCTCCTCTGACTCCCACGGCGCTTCCACCCGCAGCCCGTCGGAGCCATTCACTCCGACACGTCGGCACCTTGTCACTTTTTCAAGGCACACAGAATGGTAGCTCCAGAGCTTTTAGGAGTGGGGAGTACGCTGTTGACGCCCACAACACTACCACTTCCCCCCACATTTTGCTCTGCTCTTCAGCGGTTCCTCTTTGTTGCCTGAAAAACCCAACTCTTCTTGGTGCAGGGATGTGGGGGATGTTGCAAGACTTTACCCCCAGGTTATTTTTCCAGATTCCACTTTCTTTTAAATGTCAACATTTTTAACTGAGCAGTCAGCTCCGAACTCTACAGTACCCCTCCCCCCCAGCCCTCTTCCTTCCGCGTGCAGGGAGTTTGCGACGCTGGCTCCCGCAGAGTGAACACAACCCCAGGCTTCCTTCTCTGCCCTGGAGCCTGGGCTTGCCCAAGGGGCGGCTTCGGGCCCGCACCCCAGAGCCAGCACTGGCCATGCACACCTAGATCTATGTGTTCATCCAACCCCAAGGCCTGTGTAAGTTCCTGTGTACATTGCGATCCGCGCTTCTGTGTCTTGACTTTGCAGCATTGGGGAATGGCTCAGTGGAAAAAGCCCTTCCCTGGCAAGCGCAAGAGTGTGAGTTCAATCCCCGGTTCCGCCAAAAATAAAAAATAAAGCACTGGAGAATTGAACCAGGGACCTTTGCGTTGAGCTACAACCTGAGCCCCGCCTCCCGTTGGGGATGGGTCTCACTGGGCGTCACCTTCCTAGCTTCTGGCCACAAGTTGGAAGTAGCTGTTTTCTTGAATGCGCCCCAGTTCTCTGCCTCCTCCTCTCCCTGCCTGTGCCTGCCCTCGTTCCCTCCCTGCCCTTTGTGTGATCCCCTACTTCTCAGATTTTGTTTTTGGTGGCCCTCAGGATTAAATTTAAGGACACTTTACCACTGTGCTGTACTCTCGCCCCTTTTATTTTTTGCTTTGAGACAGTCTTTTTAAGTTGCCCACGCTAGCCGTCCTTGCTACTGGCTAACACTCGCTAGCAGCTGTCAGGACAGTGTTCGGGCTTTTCCCAGCGCTGTTTTTTTTTTTTTTTTTTTGTCTTTTTGAGACAGGGTCTCACTATGCCGTTCAGGCTGGCCTTAAGCTCACTTTGTAGCTCAGGCTGGTCTCGAACTCACAACAATCCTCCTGCCTCCGCCTCCCGAGTGCTGGGATTACAGGCATGCGCCACCATGCCCGGCTCCAGCGTTGTTTTTCATACTGGGGGAGGGAGGGGGTGAAGGGAGAGCCGTTGGCGGCGCCCATTGGTCGCTGCCAGCAGACTTGCCAATCTCCTGCCTCGCCTCCCATCGGCCCTGCTCTCCCTGTTTGGGGCACTATGAGATGCACAGCTTTTCTCTGCTACTTTGCATGGTGATGTATTGGACTTGGGCCTCTAGAACTGTGAGCCCAAATGAGCTCTTCCTCTGCTGGCTGATTTGCTCAGGTATTTCTGTGGCAGTAACAAAAAGCTGGCTGGCATCCTGTCTGTCCACCAAAGCCAGCTCCTGTCCTGACCTCCTTTCTGTCAGCAGCGCCATCACTGACCCACTCACTGCCAACGACCTCAGAGCCACTGACAGCCTCCCCTCCTACTTTGCTCTTTAGACCTGGTCCCCATCCCCACACCAGTCACTTCTTTACATCCTGGGGACTATCCTGGTGGTCCAGCCTCAAAACATCCTCCCCATTCCGAGGAGCATCCCTCCCCAGGCACCTGCCCCCTTCCTCTTCTGCCAGGTCTTCTGCAGCAGTCCCTGCCTTTACCAAGTGTTTAGGTTTGGACTCCTTTGTCCAAGAGTGAGATCGCTCAGAGTTTATTGTTGTTTTTGATGAGATTCATCATAGGGAATTAATACTGTACATGATATACCTTGCTTCTCTCCCCCCTCACACCTCTCCCTTCAACCCCTCTTCCCTTCCTTTTTTACAAAAGTTTTTTTTTTTTTCATTTTTGCTTCCTTTTCCCCTTCTCCTGGTCTTAGTTCCTCTCCTCATTTGAACATTTCCCATTTCCCAATATCTATTACAGACTTTGGTCCTTATTTATACTTTCAGTTTCTCACACCTGAGAAATGATGTAGTATTTACTTGTGTGTCAGATTTATTTCACTTAAGACTGTGGTCTCAAAGTACATCTACTTAGCTAGAAATGTCTTAAGCGTATCCTTCTTTATGGCAGAGTACTGTTCCATTGTGTTAAAAAAAATCACATCTCCCTTATTCATCAGTTATGGACATTTGGGCTGTTTCCAGGATTTAGCTATTATAAACTGTGCCACTTCTTGTCATGACATACCAGCTATTACTATATTGCCTTTTTTTAAAGGGTAATAAATGAAAAATAAGACCAAAAAAATGTCACAAGACAGTCATGCTACAATGCTACTATGCTGCATATGGATGGATTTCTAAATATCTATGTAAATATATGTAAGTGTTCATTCTTATTTTTTAAAAAAAATTTTCTTCTTCATATTCTGTACAGACTTAAGAGTTTAGTATCTCAATATTTGATGGAAAATACATGTTCCATGTTTTGCCTAAAAAAAAAATAAATAAACTGTGCCACTGTAAACATGGGTGTGCTTATATTGCTGTGATATGATGCTTTTAATTCTTTCAAGAACATACCAGGAAGGGAAATAACTGGTTCTAATGAAACTGCTAGTCCTAGTGTTTTTGAGGAATCTCTAGACTAATTTCCCACAGTGGTTGCACAGCTACGCTCCCACCAGCTGAGGAGAAGAGTTCCTTTTTCCCCACAACCCTGCCAGCATTTGTTATTGGTTGATTTCTTGATGCTGGCCATTCGCTCTAGGGTGAGATGGAATCTTAGCATTTTTTAAATTTGCATCTCACAAATGACCAGTGATGCTGAACGTTTTTTCGTATACTTATTTTGCCATACTTATATACATATATTTCTACTTTCATGTTTATTTCTATGTTTTTGTCTGAGAAATGTTTGTCAGACACTAATTTTTGGATCAGGTCTTTAAATTTGATTTTTTTTTTTTTTTTTGTCTTTTTGAGACAAGGTCTCACTATGCAGTTCAGGCTGGCCTTAAACTCACTTTGTAACTCAGGCTGGTCTTGAACTCACAACAATCCTCCTGCCTCAGCCTCCCAAGTGCTGGGATTACAGGCCTGTGCCACCACGCCTGGCTTTTTTCTTTTTCTTTCTTTCTTTCTTTTTTTTTTTTTTTTGAGTACTTTATATAGTCTAGGTATTAGGAACATCTGGCAAATTTTTTTTCCCACATTGTGGGTTTTCTCTTTACTCTGTTGGTGGTTTCTCTTGCTGTGAAAAAGTTTTTTAATCAGATGAGAGCCCTGCTACACCCATATCTTCAAGAGTTCTGTATCCAGTCTTGCATAATTTAGCTTCATCTACTTTAAAAAACTTTTGCCACTTAGAATTTTAGGGTCACTCTCACTCTCTAAATCTTACAGCAAGGGGCCAGGGAGATAGCTCAGTAGAATAAGCGCTTGCCTGGTAAGTGCAAGGGCCTGAGTTCAATCCCCAGTACTGAAAAAAAATCATCAATCAATTTAAATTTTATAACAGCTCTGTAGTCCAGATCCCTTGAAATTTGATCCCCTAGTCTGCCCTGTAATGTGGTCTCCATTCCACGCATGTCCATGGCCTCAAACCTTATTTCCTTGGCTCCTGGATGCCTCGCTGGCATTTTCTACCAGCCTCTGTCTTCCACATACCTGTAGCCACAGTTTCATCTTGATCTTCTGCCTTGAACCCTAGGCCAGCCATTTACCCAGTGCTAGCTCTGCATACCATTGATCTGACATTGTTTTAGTTTTGCTGGTGATCTTCTTAGGGGTTGGGATCTTGTCCCAGTGATAGTTTGTGAATTACCTGGAAACTGGCTACTACTGTCCTGTGCGCCATGTATTCAGCACAATTCAGATTCAAATACTTTCTCCCTTTTTGTATCACTAATCAAAATGGCCTGGGAGGCTAAGGTTTAGCATTAGACATACTTTTCAGAATGCTTTCTTATAAGCTTCTCCCCATAATCTGGGTCAGGCCCAAGGAGACTGTTACTTCTGCTCATTGCAGGGAGATAACATGTATATGTTTACAGGACACTGGGCTAACCTTGGAAAAAGAGAACTCCAAAGTGCATGAAACCAGAGGCCAGATGTCAGCAGAGGCCGGAACTGACCAAAGCCAACCACTGAGGAGGGCAGTGAACAGGGTCAAGGCTCTGGGGGCTCTGCAGGGTCACTCCACACCCACAGCTGAGTGCTTATCTTCGCAGGTGCACCTTGGACTTCGGGGCCTCATGTTCCGGAACCAGAACTGATAAGGCATTTTTTGGATAGACCATCACTTGCTTTTGTGCAGGCACTAGCGCTGCTGCTGTCTTTACATGAAGTTTTGTATTGCTCACCGTGAGTTCCCAGAGAGTCTTGGGCTTGGACTCACTGGTCTGACCCTAGGCTGGCTTTGCTGACTAAAAGTCCTTTAATCACAGGCTCCTGCGCTACTGTTGCCAGGGCCCAGGGTCCCTCGCTGGTGCACTAAGCTTTCCAGGGACAATGCAGTGAATGGGAAGACACCGTCCACACACAGGGACAGGAGCAGGAGGCACAACCCTGTCTCCTCCATAACCTGGCGTGTCTTATTCTCTGTACCTGCATTTGTGCCTGAAGGCTGGTCTGCTGCTTTCTCACCTGCTTTTCTTTCTACACACAAAGCTAGAGAAGGGAAACTTACTTTGGGTCCTATTCAAAGTTCCCAAGTAACCATGCAGCGTAATTGTGCTCAAGTCCTGATTTGGGATTTTTGCGTTGAATTCTTCTAAGACCAAATACATTACAGGAGTCCCATTCTTAAAACTGAATAGACGAGGTTCCACTGAAAGTCAAGATTTCACTTTTGCTTTGCCCTCTGCATATTGCTGGCTGCCTCTCTTCCCTCTGTATAGGCAAGGTGTGGTTCAAATATAAGTGTGAGGTGTGCGGCCCCTATCTTCCTTACAAGTATCTTCCAGCCTTTCCTGTTCCTCTCTCATTCTTTCTCCCTCCACTCCACTCTGAGGGTCCTTAGCTGTTTTAAACATGAAATGCTAGCAACCTGGGCTGAGCTCTGACTCCAGGAGCAGCAGGGGCACGGGGCAGGATGGGCTTCTGCCTCTGCTCATCTGGGCCAGTCTGTGGCTTTGTGCAAGCCCAGACCCACTGGGTACTGCAGGCCTGTTGCCCTTCTCGCCCACTTGCATGTTCTACCTATACGGCTTACTCAAGGGTCAGCACAGCTTTCCAAAAAAACTGCACTCCCACCCAGGAGTGGGACCTTCTGCACCAGCCCTGTCTACAGGGAAATCTCGTAGGCCTTATTAGCCTCTCCCCTGCCTGCAGCAAGCAGACCTTTGTGCCTGACTTCCGTCTTTCTCCTGCGTATGACTCTCAGGGACTTGGCTTGGTTGCCAAGGTTGCCTCCCAATTTTCTAACCACAAGTAAGAACTAAGGTTGAGGGAGGCCCATCGCTGGCAGAGGCTGGGCTGGGCTATTCCAGGCGGCTGACATCAGCTCCCGCCTCGTAGTGTGGTGTGTGATTTTGTTGTTCTATGTGTATCAGCTGGGTGGGAGGGCTGTGTGTATATCTAAGTAAGCACATGAGCTGGAATGTGTACGCACGCTGCAGTTGGCGGGTAGGAGGGAATACAGATCTGTGCTCGCAGATGTCACCATGCACTTGGGTGGTGTCGCCTGAAGAGCCTGGCTCTGAAAGCACAGGCGTTTCCACAGGGTGTGTGTGCGGGTGGGGTGTGTCCCAGCAAGGCTGCTGCGATGCTCATTTGATCTTCCCTCTTTCCAGATCTCTCGGTGCCAGCCTTCGCTGTGCTGCACAGAACTGATGGGAACTATCTTCCAGGGAAGACTAGGGGCCTCTGCTTTGCTTCCTAGTTGGGTGGAAATAAGCTGAATGTGTTTGTGCCTCTTCACAGCAGCACCAGTTTCAGGGTTCCCTGTCATTTTTCACCAAGTTGTATCCATCAGGCCGGGCCTGGTTCTTAAGAGGTAGTAATAGGAGTGAAAAAAAAAAAAAAAAAAAAAAAAGCAGAAAATAGCCTAGTGTCTAAAACCTGCCAGTAAAGCTGGGCGTGGTGGCACATGCCTGTAATCCCAGCACTCGGGAGGCGGAGGCAGGAGGATTGTTGTGAGTTCGAGACCAGCCTGAGCTACAAAGTGAGCTTAAGGCCAGCCTGAACTGCATAGTGAGACCCTGTCTCAAAAAGACCAAAAAAAAAAAAAAAAAAAAAAAAAAAAAAAAAAAAAAAAAAAAAAAAAAAAAAAAAAAACCTGCCAGTAAAGCCACCAGAAGAAGGACAATATTAGCTCTGTTTGAAATGTGTCCTTAAATCTCTTATCCCCACCCCAAAGTAAACTGAGAGCAGGGACAGAAATACAGAAATATAAATAAGCACAGGGCTTTCTAATCTGCAGTTCAAAACACATTTTCAAGTCTCTAAGGATCTTTTTGTTTTTGGTGATGGTGGTGGTACTAGAGATTGGACTCTTCACACTGATTTGCATCATCCATAGCCCCTCTTATGTATTTTTTTTAGTTTGAGACAAGGTCTTGCTGAGTTGCTCAGGATAGTCTTGAACTTGCTATCCTCCTGCCTCAGCCTCCCAGAGTCTGAGATTATATAAATTTGTGCCACCACACCTGACTCATAAGGACCATTTTAAAATATCTACAGAGGATGATGGGAGATAGCTTAGCAGACTAAAGCGCCTGCTTAGGCAAACTTAGGCAAGCACAGGGACTGTGGTTCTAGCCCAGGTACCCCATGCCACAGCAATCCTTCTGTAAGGGCGTGCTGAGCCAGCCAGAGTCTGGGCATAATGGTGCATGTCCATAATTCCAACATTGGGGAGGCTGAGAGCAGGAGGCTCACTATGACACTGAGCTGTGTTTGAGACCCTGTAACAAAGAAATATTTTTTTTTTGGTGGAACTGAGGATTGAACTCAGGCCCTTGCTCTTGCCAGGCAAGCGCTTATTCTACTGAGCTATCTCCCCAGCCTCTAAATTAAAAAAAGAAAGAAGAAAAGAATCTACAGAGGGATGCAGAAGAGCATAGAAATGAAATTGTGTGTTGTGAAATATCAGAAAGAAAGAAGCTACTAACTCTAGAGAGTCCTCCCGTTAGGCAGCACTTGGTCTTCCTAGGATGTATAAAAGCAGGCACCTACTCTGTCTGGGACCAGACACGCCCAGGTCTGGGCGTCTGCACAAATTGTCCACAAAGGGTGGCAGAGTGTGGGCTCTGAGCCCTTCCCGGAGGCCTGCTGGACCTGGGCAGTGTCAACCAGTGCCTGGTAATTTTCAGATTCTGAGCAGAGATAGCTATGGAGGTGGCATCACCCCTTGTGGCCACCAGCACAGGGCCTCAGAAGCTCTGGCCAGTGTGGGGGCCTCCAAGAGTTGGGGTTCTGCACAGTGCCACCCCAGATTTCTTCTGTTTGCTCAGCCCCTCCTCAGCTGCATCTGTGAGGCTCAGAGCCACATTGGAACCTGCTGGGCAGAGCTGAACATAGGTGTGTTACTTGGTCTGCAGTGTACTGAAGTGTTTAAAAACTCGGTCACCAACATCTAATCCCCAGGATATGTCACATTTATAATTTTTCTGTTTTGGTTTTGATCTTGGGTTTATAGTACTGGAGATTGGATCTAGGCTAGCACCCCACCGCTTAACTGCATTTTTACTTCATTTTATAGCCTTTTTTTTTTTTTAATGGTACTGGGATCAAACTCAGGACCTCGCTCTTGCAAGGCAGGTGCTTATGCCACTGAGCTATGTCCCTAGCCCTTTTACCTCATTTTAAAGCAGAGAGTCATTGTGTTGCTCAGGCTGGCCTTGAACTTGTAATCCTCATGCCCAGCTAACTTTTTTGTTTAACTTAAAATATCTGTTGAAGTTGGGTCTGTGATGAATCAGTTAGGAAATTGTCCTCTGAGGTATATTCTTGAATAGTTGAGTATTCTGAGTTTTGTAGAGAATCACTCTTAAAAGAAAGCTGATCTAAGTGAAAAAATTCACCCTTCTGTCTGAGTATTAGCAATGTCAAATGCAAAGGGACCCTGACTGAAGCCGGAAGTTACGCTGCAGCACTGTTTTCCACAATTGAATAGAAATGTTAGCAAAGGAATCAGTCATTTACTGATGTGCCCTGTCAGTGTTCTTCCTAAAACAGTTCCATTTAATGTGAACTGGATATCATTTCCACTCCTGAAAATAAAAAAGAGGAGAATGAAATTGAATCTAATATCAAAATATAGAACCAGAGATGGTACTAAGACTGGTCTAGCACTTTATATGAAAGTATTTGAACAGTTTCTGGAAAACCTGGATAAATCCCAAGGAAAACTTCTCAAGAAGAATAATCTATGAAGAGATTTCTAAAGATAACAACTCCCCTCCAGCCAGTGTGAATATCTTCTTCATTCAATCAAGGATCAAATATTTCAGAAGGTTTTTGTTTTTGTGGGGGGTGGCTGGCTCAGGATGCCTTAAGGGCAGGCCTGGTAAGGCTTGAGGATCTGAGGATTGAACCACAGCAAGGGATCAAATATTTCAAGACCCATTTAATAAATGTAACAGAATCAAAAAGGAAAAAAAAACCCCACACGTCTGTTGACATGTGTCCTGCACAATGATGGTCCCTAAGGCAGACAGTGTGTCCCCCAAGTCCCTCCACCCCCAGATCTGTAGTGTATCCTGCAAAGGCCACAGGGTAGCTGCATTTATTACAGATGAAGCTGAGGCTATTATTAATTACTTTATTATTATTATTAAATTAAATCCTCATTGACATCATCTGTGTTGACCCCGCAGCTATTTAAATCTGCATCTTCTGACAGACTAAGTCCCAGACCATCACCCCCTACCAGCCTTGCACTTTCTGTGCATGTGACCTTGTGTGTGTTAGTGCGTTACAGGAGCTGAAGCCTGGGTCTGGTACACTCCAGGCTGGGCCCAGCCTCTGCCTCTGAGTCACCCCAGCTTCACTACTGAATTCCCGATTCTTTTTTATTTTTTTCCACTTGACAACTGGATATTTTTGAAATAATTTTCTGGTATCTTCATCTCGACATAGTCAACGAAATTTTCTCCCTTTTCACCTGCTTCTTTCTTCCCACAAAAAGTATTGTTTTTCTTTTTCAGTATTTAGCACAGGGTGGACAGGTTCGCACTGTGTAGATCAGACTCATAGTAATCCTGTTTACAGCCTCCCAAGTGCTGGGATTACAGGCGCTCGCCACCAAGCCAAGTCTCAATCGCTGTTTCAGAGCACCCTGGAGGCAGGGCTGGCACGGCAGGCCAGAGGATTGAACCCCTGGCCTCTGCATCTGCCTAAGCAGGTGCTTTAATTTGCTGAGCTATTTGGCCTGGCCCTTCTTTTTCTTCTTTAAAAGCTTTGAGGGCCAGCGAGATAACTCAGCAGACTAAAGTACCTGTTGCACCAGCCCTGCCCCCATGGTGGGCTGAGCTGACCATAGAGTCTAGGCACAGTGGTACTCACCTATAATCCCAGCGCTGGGGAGGCTGAAAACAGGAGGATCACTATGAGTCCAAGCTGCATAGTGAGACCCTGTAACAACCAAATACATTCTTTTTTTTTTAAAACAAAAAAAGCTTTCAATGGCTTCCACTGTCTGTAACACTAATTAAGTATCTCTCCTGTGTCATTCAAATCCTATGCATCATTCTTGAGACAAAAATGCAAGCCACCTGAGGATGTTGGTAAAACTGAGGTCAAGCAGTGGCTTCCCAGGAATTCTAATGCTGGCCTGAGGTGGGATCCAGACTTCTGTGTCGGTCTGGGGACCTGGCCCTTTAGCACACCCTGTCTCAGAGCCTTGGAAGCATCTGCTGTGTGGGCCTATGCACCACGGGCTGCCCCACTTCCTCAGCTCCTCACAGGAACTCCATGGCCGTGCCCCGCCCTGGGTGCAATTTCTGACAGTTGGCTGTCCTCGGAGCTGCCTGGGGAGCAGACTGTTCAAAGGATGGGGCAGGCAAGGCCTTCACCCCCAGCGAGACTTCCAAACACAGACAAATCTTTCATCTGTCTACCCCTCAATCTTTTCAACTTTAAAATGGGATCATGTATCATTGGGTAGATTATAGAAGGTACTTAGCACAGTACCTAAATATAGAGATGCTCAGTAAACCATAGCTCTTAATTCTGTGGACTTCTGGAAATGGAGTTTGCAGAAATCGTCTATGCAAAACTTTTACCTTTTAATATGAAGAAGTCCACTAACTGAGAAATGATGCCCAAGGCCACACCACTGCTCGGTGCAGGGTTAGGACTATAGCCTGTCTCTCACCCAGCCTTGCACACTTTCCATTAGGTCTGACACCCATCCTATGACACTGGTGTCAGTCACCTACACACTCACTCATTCCCACACCCCAGGGAGTGTCTGTTGGGCCCCCGGGGCCTCGGGCTTGGGAGGCTCAGGGCTGGGCTTGGGACGGGATTGTTGCAGTATTCAGAGCATCCACCTGAATGGGTGGGTTGCAGGCTCAGTGCATGAGGTGGTCTCCTGAGGCTGTGGGGCTGGGCCGTAGAGCCCAGGGGTTAGAATACATTCAGTCACTCCTATCATGCTGATGTGAGCCCTCAGGTGGCAGCAGGACTTTGGCACAGAGAAAAAGCTGGCGGGCCTCATGGGGCCAGGTCTTAGGCCAGTGAGGAGTGACTGGGAGTCTCACGCTGGGTCAAAGAGGAGCTCTCTGCAGAGCAGGGAGAAGTCCAGCCTGCCACCTAACCCAAGGAGTGTGAGGTGAGGCGCCGGTGCTACCCTCAGGGACAGCCGGTTTCAGGCAGTGTCAGCACTCGAAGAAATGCTTGGAGGTGTTTTTCTAGCTCATAGTGGGCTCAGGCGTGGGGTGGACGGGGAGGGTGGGGAGAGTGCGGGCACACATTACAGTGTGGGATGTGCACTCAACTCACGGGACGGGAAACAGAACGTGCAGAGCGACAGTGGTGGAATCCTGACTCAGCCTCAGAGACCGCTGAACCCAGGGACCCCAGAAAGACCCAGCGACTGCGCGAGCCCGAGTGTTACACGGGGCAAGTCCCCTGGAATGGCCCCTTTTGCTCATGGAATAACTTCTTGTCTTGGAAGTACAGGGCCTCGAGGGGTCCTGGACTCTGGCTGGACTGGGCTCCCCCACCTAGTCCTGGTCTCCTTCCTGCCAAGCTTTGCCTCATCAGTTCCTGCTGCTTCCTCTGCCAATGGAGAGAAGGGATGGCAAGTGCCTTGAGTAGCAGGGGCTGAGTGACACAGACCCCCAGGGGAAGGCATCTGCTCGCCTGGGCCGCTTCCAGCCAGTGAGCGCACCAGTCCTCTATGTCCGCAGGTGCGGGGATGTCCTGAGTTTCATTCTCCTCTGCTGGCCCACCCCTTTGGAGGCAAGGGCAAGGCAGGATGAGTGGCTAAAGGACAATGGGCAGGGGAGAGAGAGCAGGAACAAGAGAGGAAGCAGGAACTGGGGAGTGGGAGACAGGGACAGATGGCCAGAGCAGTAGCCGGCTGGAAGGGTCCCTGGCAGTGTTTTTGTTTGTGTGACTCCTGGGTGTACACAGGAGCAAAGGGATGAAAACTGTCTGCTAAAAGTCTGTTGTCCTCAAGCTCCCCCTCTAAGAATGTGACCACCCCCCAAACACCTTCGCCCTGTGAGTTTTTCCAGTGGTACTGGAAGGTGTGACTGAAAGGGCCAGAAACACGACAGAAGAACACATGGACTTGGGCACTGCAGCAGATCTGAAGCTGGATTTATTGCTTCTTTCCAAATTTAGTGTACAGACACATTGTAAACCTCCTCGTGTTCACTCTCAGGGGCCCAAGATAAACCCACTTCATCCCCAGGTAGCAAAGGAGAGAAGAGGCCCTGCAGCGGCTGGCTGGCTGGTGTGGCCTGTTGGGCTTGTCCGGTGCTGTGGCTGGGCTGCCTGGGGCTGAGTGTCTTTCCCAAGCAACTGTGACAGCCTGAGGTCTGGGGCTGGGGGCAGGGGGCCGGGACGCTGGGGCTGCAGTGTGGCATAAGCAGAATCAGAAAGGGGAACACAGGGGGGTTCTGAGGACATGGAGCTGCCTGGTGGAGTGGCACATGCCTGCAGCACTCTGGGAGACTGAAGAAAGAAGGTCACAAGTTCAAGGCCTGCTGAGGCGACTCAGATCCAGTGAGACTCTGCTTCAAAATAAAATTTAAAAAGGGATGTAGTGCAATATGAAGGTCCTGGGTTCGGTGTCTAGTAGTAAAACTAAATAAACAATAACAGGGGCTTGCGGGTTAGATCAGTTGTTTAAAGGGTCTGCTTGGTCAAACTCAGGCACAGAGGACAGCAGTTCCATCCCCAGCTCCACATGCTGCACCAGACCTGCCCTTAAGGCAGTCTGAGCCAGCTCCCCTTACTCCCAACCCCCTGCAAAAAAAAGTCCTAATAACAACAGAAAAAGGGCTGGGAATAAGCGCTTGCCTGGCAAGCTCAGGGTCCTGAGTTCAATCCCTGGTTCCACAAAACAACAACAACAACAACAACAACGATAATAATAATAATAATAATAATAATGATAAAATAACAACAGAAAACAAGAAAAGAAAGGTGCTGCACCATCCCACCCCTGGCCTCCTGGCTCAGGCCCCAGGTATTTCATTACTACACCGTGGACCATGGCTCAGGTCCAGGGGAGGCCAAGCATTTGATCCATGTGGGTCAAAGGATGGAGCCTGAGCAAGTGCAGAGATGGCTGGACTGGGAACCACCTCTCTAGCCTCAGTTTGCTTATTTGTAATTAGAGAGTGTTGGGCCAAGACAGCTAGGCTTTCTCTTCCTTAATCTGTCATCTATGGTCTACACGGATGGCTCCTTAGGCCCCAGTAGAATACATGATGACTAGCCAAGGAGACAGCGCTCTCCTGATAAGGGATAGATATCTGGAGGCCTACTTCCTGAGCCAGTTCCTCAAATCCAGTTAGGGACTCAGACCTGCCAATCACTCTTCTGTAGTATCTTCTACTCATCCCCTGCCCTGAAGCCATGGACTGGTAGTGCTTTCAAGGCCCCTTTGCCTGCAAAGTCCCCTTCAGGGCCTCTCTGAGGTCCAGATGCTCCTTCAGAACTCCTAAGCCATAGATCTCCCCTGTCTCTCCTGCTAAGAAGCTTCTGCAGGCTGCCTACAGGTGCAAGTTCAAGGTTCAGTCTGGCCTTAGGTCTTGATCATTTGGCCCAAATGAGCTCAGTCAACACCACTTCACACTTGGACACCAGTGCACCTTTGTTTCACACATGTTCTGCACAGAATTCTGTCCACTTCTGGGTGCCAAAACACTATTGATCTTTCAATGTTTGGTCTCCATTTTGCTGGTGTGAAGGATTCGGTACCAGGCCAGCTCTGCGTTGGGATAAATCACTTTTCCTGGGGTTATGGTCCATTCTGAGCCCTGAGATCATGCTTCCTGGAAGGCAGAGAGGAGGTTAAGCTTTTTCTCTTCAGCGCCCAGCTTTCACCTTGGGCCCAGGCTCATGGTAGGCACCCAGAAGAATGGCAGCGAATTTGGGTGAATTGTTTCTCCGCAAGTAATGGAGAGAAAGTATTATCCTACCTTTACTGAAGGAAAACAAGGTGCAGATTGGCTGACAGGCATGCCAGAAAAGTCTTTGTAAGGAGCCAAGGTGGGGCTGGGCATAGCTCAGTGGAAGTGTGTATGTTTAGCACATGCAAGGGCCTGTGTTCCATTCCCAGCACTGCATGTAAAAGGCCAGGGCAAGAGTGATAGGTGGGGAAAGGGCTCTGAATCTTATTGCACTCACCCCTTCCTCAATGTACTTGGTGGCGGGTCTTTGGGTAAAGGATGGGTTGTCTGAGCTGCTTGTCTTGTTATGTGTTAAGGTTTGTGTCTAGCTGTCCTCCCAAAGCCTCAAGCAGTACTGGGGCGGACTTCTAGAGTTTGTGATTAACACATGATCCACTGGGATTATGGGTGTGAGTGCTCCTGGGATTATGTGTGTGAGTACCGTGCCCAGCCTGGGGCGGACAGTCTGAATGCTACATAGGGAGGTAGACTTGCTCTCCGTTGCCATTGTTGCTGTAACCCCTCCCTTTTGCTCTTGCTGTGTTGCTGCCTTTCACCACCATGAACTGCTGCCCTCTGCCATGTGTCACTCTGCCTTGGGGCCAGTTGAGTATGGACTGAAACCTCCATTCACTGTGAGCTAAATAAACCTTTCCTTCCTTCATTTTGAGTGTCGAGTATTTGTCTCAGCACTGAGAGAAGAGTAACTGAGGCATCATGCTTGGTCTGATGATCACTGGCCCTGATCGCTCATGGCAAAGCTGCTTGTAGACCCTAAATTTACTGTCCAGCATCTAGGAAACCACAGTAAACATAGAAACATATGTATTGTATAGTTTTTATTGTGAAATATTAGGAAGCACTCAAGCAAGCCTGATAAAATACCTCCCCTAAACATATCCACACATTCCTCAAGGAGGAGTTTTTGGTGTGAATCCCTAGTTTGGAATATTGGAGCCAAAGGATCTGGAGTTCTTTTCAGCTGGGTGTAAATCTCTAGGAGCACATGCAATGCCACAAAAGTCACTGAGGCAGGATAATGAGCAGCAACACTCCATACCGCTTTCTGGCTGTGGTTCAGGGTTTCCTTCCCTCCCTGGCAGCTGGGTAACTCCCAGGTCAGAGTACATAGGAACTCCTGGTGCCCAGCCCCAGCATAAGAGGTGTGTGGGAGCTGAGCAGAGCCCACCCAGCAAGAGCTCAGGAGGTGGATGGAGACGGGAATGTTAGCCACCAAATTTGGAGCAGAATGAATTCAAATGGGATGGGACAGCTCCAAGAAAAGACACCTCCGTGTCCCTTGGCTTCTGAATTCACAAAGGTAATTGAGCACATGAACAGCACTGCACAAGGCTAGGGAGACCTAGGCTCCCTGGCTTAGCTAAGAGGAGAGACTCTTTGCCTATGAACCCCATGTACACAGAAGCTTTGGGCCCACCACAAGGGAAACCGTGGAGGCTCCGAAGCATAGGGGAAGGTTAGAAAGAGCTGAGTTACTCTGCAGAAGAAAACAATAGAAATCTAAGTATTGCTCCTGGGAGGAAAGCACATCTGCAGACTGGTATAACATAGGGACCTGGCCTCAGATGGGGTGCTGTGGGCAGAGGAGTGTTGGAGGGGACATCCAGGGAAGGTTCAAAAATACAGGTGCCCAAAGCCTTGCTTCCAAGTTGTCTGCACTCTTGCTGTAGACCCAAAGCTTCAGTCGTGAAGGTTTGGATCCCATGCCCACAAGACCCCATAAAGCAATCACACCCAGAAAGAAGGAAAGGAGCTGAGATTGCCACTCACAACAGTAAGGGCCCTGAAGGCCAACAAGACAACTGCAAATGGAAAGTCACTTGGGTAAAACTGGAGCTGGACACCAAGGACACCAAGGAGGCAGCCAGCCTTCCCAGCTCTTCTCCACAGCTGAGGGACTGAGTATTCTGAGGAAGAGCGCAGGATCTCCCATCCTCCTAGAAGGAAACACTGAGTCAGTGTTGCCAACACCTGAAGCACCCTGACCTCAGTTTACATACAGTTCTCCCATGACACAGGGGTTAAGTGTCATCCTCAGGGGCCCTTCCCTTAATGAGGACAACACTTCAGAGGGAGGTACCTGCTTGCTTCTTGGTGGCTCCACCCTAGCTGAGGGCTCTGTGGTGCTCCAGAGATCTCTGAAGCCAGAGATCCAGGGAGGCCAAGGAGCCTGGAGAGATCTGACATATCTGGCAGGCTGTGTGACTCACTGCTACTGATACGTGGGTCATAAATCAATCACTTGGTCTCAGGATCTAGACACCCTTTGTCCTCCAGAGAACAAAGGAAGGATGGACACTGAGTCCTCCCCTGCTGAGGTGGAGGCTGAGGGCACTTTAGTCTGAACTGGGAGAGGTGGGTCCTGCCCTTGAGGCACCCCAAAATTTTCTGGAAGGAGAAGCACTGGACACAAGACAGACACAAAGGCAACAGAAACCAAAGGGTGCTGTGCAGTCCACACTTTGTGCTGGGGCGGGCTGCTACCCAGCAGGAAATTGCTTATTGAGGCTGGACCCTGGGAGGTTGAGCTGGATTCAGGAGGGAGGTGGTGTACTGCAGGTGTCTGACACTGTTCCTGACAGCAGTCCTGGACATCCTGATCCTCATCCTGGTTTACCTGAAGGCTGATCTCGTGGTGGCTCACCCCTTGCTCAGGAGCAGTGGCAGAACAAACAGCCTGGGAGCCAAGGAGCCAAGGAGCCAAGGAGCTAGTGGCTAAGGAGGTTAGCAGTCAAACAGGGTCAAGGGGCATTCGTCCCCAGAGCAGCCGTGCGAGGCCACACCCGGTGACCCCGAGAAACTGAACAGCACTGTGCAGTCCAGACAGCTGTTTTACACCTGCAAATGGCCCCTCCTCCCAGTTGTTCAAGGTCAGAAGCAGAACCCACTGTAATTCATGGAGAAGGAAGATGGTCCAAGGGAGGGTAAGTCTGTTTTAGGGCCGCACAGCAGAACTGGCCTGTCCTTCCCACAGTCGCACTGGGCCCTGCAACCCAGGCTTCTGGCATTGGACCTCAAGCACCTGAGTGCTCGCTCAGAGTGGCCACTTCAGTCCAGCTCTGACGTTCCCACGGAGAGAAGTGGCCTGGGAAGGCCACGCACACCCCAGGCTTCTGAGAAGGCTTCCCGGCGCCCTTTGGGAGAGTGGTGCAGTTGGGGGCGTGGGGCAGCGCCGCCCGCCCCGCGCTCCGCGATGTCTGCGCCCATATTAGGGCATCGCTTCCTGGCGAGGCCGGCGTGACGCTAAGATCCACGTCAGCGGCCAGCGGGAGGCGCGGCAGGCGCGGCTGGAAAACAAGTGACGCGGCCCGGGTCGGGCATGGGAGGGAGGGCGAACGCCTGCGGGGCGTCGTTGCGCTTAGGGCTTTTGCGCACTCAGAACCCGCACCGAGGCGGCCCTGGTCTGCCCGCCTGTCCTGGGGAGGGCACGGGATTTGGGTTCTTGGGAGATCTTGGAGTGCTTGCTGTCTTCGCGTTTGGGATCCAGGTGTCGAGGTGTTTTTGTCTTTGTTTCTGCACAAGTCACTGAACCCAATCCTTTACATTACTAGGATTACAGTCTCAGGATGTGTGTTTCATGGCCAGCCTTCTAGGTAGTGTGTTGTGTATTTACTACAGAGCCCAGGCGTTTTTTCCCCAGGGGTGTTTAAAAAAATCTATTGAAACCAAATCTTTTCCATTGATTGGGACGGGGTCCCAGTACCTAGCCCAGGCTGGGCTAACATTCACCAATCAGCCTCCCTAGGCCTCCCTGAGTGCGGGGGTGGCTGGTGTGTGCCACCATGCCCCAGTGAGTTTTTTTCTTTTTCTTGAAACAAACAGAAGACCAGCTGGCATCTTAACTTCCGGAGACCCCACCCCCAAAGTCTCAGGGCGAATGCTGCCCTAAATGCGGGCTTCAGTTTGCCACGAACCAAGCCATCTCCCCAGCCAAGTCAAATATAAAGGTCTAACTTGGGGGGTGGGGGAGGACAAGCCTGAAACAGAAGCGTTTGTCAAGTAGCAGTCAGGAAACAGAAGGAAGAGAAACTGCAGGTTAGGGAGGGGTTGGGGTGGGGTGGGGTTGCACGCTGACACCCTGCCCTCCAAGGCCATTGCCTTGCCGTGGCCACCAGGCGCGGAGAGTGCCAAGATGATTGGAGCACTGAGTGCTCAATAAAAGGACCCCAAGGAGACAGGGTGTGAGACTCAGGACGGAGAAGAGGCTCTGGGTCTGGGATCAGCTGAGAACTTGGCCGACTGGGAGGGGGAAGGGCTCAGGGGAAAGTCCCAGGCCTCCCCAACCATTCCGTCACCCCCGCAGTGCTTGCCCACCCACTCTGTCTCAGACTACTTCCTCCTCCTGCTTCCTGAGCTCAAGCTCTGCCCAGTACAGCGCTGAGCCTCCAAACTCCCGGCACCAGGTTACAGTGGGAATAGGGCAGAGATCGGGTCCTCTGTGTCAAGGAGCCAGGGCAAGTTTGCATGGCTGTAGACACTGACCCTGGGGCTTGGTAAAGTGATGGTAAACATGGGCAGTGAAGAGGTGGGCCACCCTGGTTTGGGAGGGAGGTTCCCATGGCTGGGCGGTGCTAAAGATGTCAGAAAATAAAAACAGCACCATAGTCAGTGGGAGCCTTGAGGACCCTGCACAGGGGCTGGGGTCGTAGCTCAGTAGAATAAGGGCTTGCCTGGCAAGGGCAAGAGGACCTGAGTTCAATCTCCAGTTCTGTCAAAAAAAAAAAAAAAAGGTCCCTGCACTGTGGCCAGGACTGGGCTTTTCAGTGTGGTGGGACTTGTGCTCTGCCACTTCCTGTAAGATCTTGACTGAAAAAAAAAAAAAAGATCTTGGCTGAGTTTCTGACCTTTCTGAACCTCAATTTCCTTGTTTGGGAAATAGAAATGAAAATATTGGTTCTTTTTTTGAAAAGTAAAAGGGATCATTCCTGTTAAGTGCTTGGCCTGTCTGTTTATTCCCTCGGCATATTTAGTGCCTGGCACACAGTGGACAGAGTAAACAGTTAACAGTTATTACTGTTAGCAGCAATAGCAGGCAGCATAGCCTCCTCTCCAGGACACCCCATGCAGACGAAGTCAAAATCTGCAGGGGCTCCAAGTTTGCCTGTGGGGGTTCCTCACCTTATCTCTTAGGGTCCCCTGCCACTCCCTTCTCCACCCAGTCTCCTCAAAATGGGGATAGAACCCAGGGATGCTGTACCACTGAGCTATACCCCCAGCCCTTTTTACTTTTTGCCAGGCAGGCGCTTATTCTGCTGAGCTATCTCCCCAGGCTTCCTTCTTACTTTTTGAGGAGAGGGTCCCACTGAGTTGCCTGGGCTGGCCTAGAATTTGTTATACTCTTGCCTTAGCTGGGATTAATAGCTGGCATTATAGGTGTGTGCCTTGCACTTGCCTTCCACCTCTGTCCTGACTTCAGCCTGGCCTGGAAACTTAGCTTAAGGTACGGGTGCTCATATCCCAGCTCTGCCCTTCCCTTAGGGATGAACCTTCCAGGGTCTCAGGTGCCTCAGGCCTACTGGAGCTGAGAAACCCCCAGCCCTTCAAGGAAGAGCCCTACTACTTTTCCTGGGAAGAAAGCAAGTATTCAGCCTAGAAGGGAAGTTACTGAGTAACAAGTTTCACTTCCTTCCACCTGAAGCATTTCCCCACCCTCCCTTCCCTCCTCTTCCTCTTCCACTCTGGGGCAGCCCATTTCCCCTTGAAACCCGAAAACAGCTGTGCCCTCCTTAATTTGTTTAGAGCACCTTACATCATCATTACTTTATGGCTAAAGACCTCTGCAGTCAAGTGACCTTCAGGCGGGACCCTGCCTTTCTGGCACAAGGAATAGCCGGGTGGTGGCTTTTGGGCCACTCCTCCCGGTGGGAAGAGTCCCCCTACCATAGCCATGGCCATCCTCCCTGGGGGTGACCTGCCCCATCTCAGCCCGGTGTGCTCCTGGGTACTGCAGCTGCTCAGGCTACCCTCCAGCACCAGCTCACATCATGTGGCATCCGTTTTTTTTTGGCGGAACCAGGGATTGAACTCAGGCCCGTGCACTTGCCCGGGAAAGGCATTTTCTAGTGAGCCACTCTAATGAGCCACTGAACCGACTACCCGGCCCTTCCTTTTTTTTTTTTTTTTTTTTTTTTTTCTTTCTTTTTTTATCGGGTAGCCTCTGGCACACGTACTTTTTACCACCATAATGTGTCTTCTCGGATGGGGGCGGGGTGGGCTTACACCAGGGCTGGAGGAAGCAGCCTCTGCAGCAATTCTGATCTCTGTGGCTGCTCTGCTCTGCTCCGTGAGGGCTGACCCTTCCAGGCAAGAATTTGCACAGCTTCCCCAGGCACTGTGTAGCTGAAGAAACTGAGTTCCCTGTGGGTCACTCAGACACATCCCAGCCGTCTTTCATCTGAAAAATAACAGTGGCGGACTCTGGTCCAAAGGAAATGTGGTTACAAGGCATGTTGTTAGCAGTGCCACCACACACACACAAACCCATTGTTTCTGCTGTCACCCTCCCAGGAATTGAGATCCCACCAGCTGCTATCTCTGCAAGTGGCCCTGCCTTCCTAAAAATCCAAATAAAGGCCTCTGTGGGCAGCTGAGTCCACCCACCCTGGCCTTATTCAGCTTGCACCTGTTGCTGGGGGCTGTTGAAAACTATCCTTAAGAATTTCTCATGCTCTGTGGCCTTTCACATCTGCTTTGCACTGTCCCTTGTCCTAGAGTAGAAAAGCTGTTCTTCCAGGAGTGCTCAGGGGCCAGGGGGTGGACAGCCCTGGGAGTCTCAAGAGAGGACACACAGCCTACAGCACTGGGGCCAAACACACAGGACTGAGTAGACAAATCAATTTCTGGTGACAGAGATGGGGTGTTCTTTCTTTCTTTCTTTCTTTCTTTCTTTCTTTCTTTCTTTCTTTCTTTCTTTCTTTCTTTCTTTCTTTCTTTCTTTCTTTCTGTGAATCAAGCTAATTTTGGCTTCACTGGAATCTGATAACACAGAAAAGCTATCTGAAGGAGGAGCTCAGGGAGCCAGGCAGGGCCAAGCCCTAGGGAGGCTTTTAGAGAATGATTGGGGCCATAGGCTGGACAAGGACAGGCACAGAGGTCCCAGCTCTCAGTTCTCACAGACTGTCTCTCACAGCCCCACCTGTGTCCTCTTAGAGGCTTAGGAGAAAGCAAGTCACCTACCCAGCAGGCTCCATCTGAAAGGGCTTCGGCAGGTAGCCTTTGGTGGCCCCATGTGCTGCCAGGACAGAGAACCTCTAAGGTCAGAAACCCCAGCCCCAGGAGCAGCCTGCTGCCCTGGGAAGGTAGGGTGGAGCTTATTCCTGGCTAATCAGCAGACCTGGAATCAGGATGGAGAAGGGATTTCAGATCTTCCTCCAAAGGCCTAGGGACGTTTCTTTGGGCTTGGTCGTTATAGCAAGAGTTCCCCTTCATCCAGAGTGTTCCCTGGTGGTCACTGCCTTCTGATACGGGCTGAGCTGTGTAGTGACACACATATTCAAATCCCAGTGTGGACCAACTTGTGATCTGTGCCTCTTTCCTCATGCACAACATTGCTTTTGAATAATGAAATAATGGGCATGAAATGCTGAGGTTGTGATAAAAGTAGTTATTACAGGAAGGGACTTTATTCAAAAGGCCCTCTGCTCTATTTCTCTACCATCATGAAGTGGTCTCTCTGATGGTGACACTTTGCATTAGGCCAGTGCATATATAATATGTGTGTATACTATATGTGCAATATGTGTGTGTTACACGTATTTCTTCAGTCCTATGAGCTCTGGCTCTGCAAGAGGAAAATGCTCAGGATCTTTCTGTGGACAATGAAGACTACACTGACACCTAACCAGCAGCAGGAGGGTGATAAGAGCCATTCCTGGGCCCTGCGAGGTGGAAGAACCTTTTCAGTGGAAGAAACCTGGTTAGCCAAGGTCCCTGACTCCTTTCCCATGATGCTGGTGATCCCCAGAGATTTCACATTCATTATGTTCCTCAGACTCCCCAGTGATCTTCTGAGGTGGCTGAAGACATCAGAGAAGCTGCACAGAGACCTGATCTCCCACCGGGACTCCTGCTCTGGAGGCTGTTGGGGTGAGGAAAGCTTTAGCCTTCTTTGCCCTGAGCCACTTTGCTGAGGAAGCTGAAAGGTGGCCCTGGGGAGGAGCTCCAAGTGCTTCACATCAGGGCAAATTAGTAAGAGGTTGAGTCAGTGGGTTATTTAGGGCAGACACTGTGCATGGCAAGAGCTGGCAGTGCCAGGCTTCTCGCTCCTCAAACACTCCTGCTTCACCTCCCCATGTCAGGAAAGCACACGACACTATTGCTGGAACCGGAGCTTGCAGAGTCTAGTGTGTGCTCCATCCCGCCCACAGACAGGACCGTCCGGGTGCCCCGGGGACGGTGGTGCTGTCCTGGATGTTGGCCCAGGTGCTTGCTGTGCTGAGTCTGTGGGTGTCTTAGTTACTTTTCTCTAGTGGCTGAGACAAAATACTCAAAGTTAAAAGAGGAAAGGTTTATTTAGCTCAGAGTTTGTGGAGGTTTCAGTCCATAATCAGCTCACTCCAAGGCAGTGTGGCACATGGCAGAGGATCAACAGTTCATGGCGGGGGATGACAGCAAATCAGCAAGGAAAGAAAGCCACTTTGTGCCCCTTACGTTGTATGTAGGCTGCCCACCCTAGGTTGGGGTAGCACCCACACCCTTAATCCCAGCCAGAGCTATTCCAAACCAACCAGTGGGCTGATTCACTGGTCACGCACCCCCTTGATCCGAGCATCACACACTCTAGATCCAGCCACCTCCACAGAGTCCTCTGACTGTATGAGGCTCTGGGGGACATCTAGACATAAACTTTAACAGTGGGCTTGGGGCTGGGCGTGGTGGCGCAGGCCTGTAATCCCAGCACTCGGGAGGCTGAGGCAGGAGGATTGTTGTGAGTTTGAGACCAGCCTGAGCTGCAAAGGGAGCTTAAGGCCAGCCTGAACTGCGTAGCGAGACCCTGTCTCAAAAAGACAAAAAAACAACAAAAAACAAAAACTGGGCTTGGGGTAAGTCACGTAGCCCATTATGTGCCTGCCGGGAAACATCATCCTGCCCTGTTGTCCCCAGCCTGGGTCTCCAGCATGCTACTGGGAGCAAGGAGCCCCAGGAGTTCTCCGGCCCTGACTTTCTGTTGTCACTGTAAAGATGTTAGACTGACCATCCCTGAAGGCCTTGTAAACCTGGACAGCCCGTGGTCATCTCTCACGAAGTGACCTGAATTCTTTCCATCCTCTATCACTTGCCATTTTCTGTCACTTCAATTGGTTGGCTTTTCAGCACCCTTTTACAGGCATTTTTCAATTTAGTTCAACATTTTCCAAGAGGCCAGGGCATAGTAAATACTGACTGTTGTGAGAAAATTCATGAGGCCTGAGAGGGGAGACAGCAGGCACTTGGGAAACGAGGCCAGGTCTTGGGGAGCCTTAGGGGAAAGACAGGGAAACAACCCCCAACTCTCTCCAGGCCAGAGGGCTCCTAGAGGGGATGCTGAGAAAAAGCCCACGCCCCCACCCCCAAGAAGGAGTGCTGGAGTAGAATTTCTTCTTTCAGTCCTAAGGATTGAACCTTAGTGCTGAGTTACATCCCTGGCCTTTTCTATGGTTTCATATTAAAACAGTAGAATTGTCCAACCATCTGCTCTCAGTAACTTCTAAGTAATCAGCTTGGCCTTGAAGTCACTATGGAGCCCAGGCTGGCCTCCAGCTATCTTCCTGCCTCAGCCTTCCAAGCGCTGGGATTACAGGTGTGTACCACCACACCTGGCTAAGTAATCATTGCTAATAGGCTGAACACTATACTAGATGACTTCAACATAATTTCCTCCTGTCTTTTGAGACAGTGTTTCACTATGTAGTGCAGGCTGGCCTCAAACTTGCAATTTTTCCACCTCAGCCATCTGAGGAGCTGGGATAGCAGAGGTGTAAAAGCACACCTGGCTCATTCATCCTTACAACCACCTTTTGAGTATTCAACCTATTTTACAGGTGAGCAAAATAAGGTTTACTGTGCTGAAAGCCATACAATAGGGTAGATCTGAGGCTCAAATTCAAGTCTGGGAGGGCCTGGGTTATGGCTCGGGCATTCAGGCCTGCCTAGCAAGTGCAAGGTTCCTGAGTTAGAGCCCCAATTAAAAAAAAAAAAAAAATTCAAGTCTGCCTGATTCAAAGCCCACGATCTTTCCACCCGACCAGCACACTGTGAAGGGCACAACTAGCTGAACCTTTTGTGTTCCCTAGAGTCTGGGTGTCACTGACTTTTCTGAATGCCCCAGTCTCATCCCTATGTGGACAGAAGGCAGCTTTCAGAGAGGCAGCCCCTGCAGGAGTTGCTTCCCATTCATTTTTAATGGCCCAGCTGCTGTGGTCCCTGCCTCCCCACGAAGGCCCTGGAGTGCGACTGCAACCCAGCCTTTTCACCATGTTCGGGGCTGTCAATGTTTAATAGCAGCGAGGATCGGATCTCAGTTACCCAAGTCGTTCAAGTTACCCTGTGCAGGAAGCGGCTGGGTGGGGGAGGCCCATGTGGCCGGGCAGAGCCATCAGCCGTTACCCTCACGCTGTGCCAAGGGAGCTGGGGTTAGCAGTGGAAGGAAGCCGGCCAGGAGGAGAGACAGGATAAGAGCAGAGAGCCCGGCTGCGTGTTTAGGACTCAGGCACTCCAGCGATCCCTGCCGTTCACAGTCCCTGCCTCTTGGGACTCCCCGAGCCCCAGGAGATGACATGTGGATGAACTTCTGTGGGCCTCAAACATACAAGGTGCTACCAAAACACATGATGGATATTATTATTATTATTATTCAATGTATTTGGTACAGGGTCTCACTATGCAGCTTGGACTCATAGTGATCCTCCTGTGTCAGCCTCCCTACTGCTGAGAGTACAGGCATGCACCACCAAGCCCGGACTCCAGGCTGCTGGCTAGTGGCAGGGCAGGTGCCTATGACACCAGGGATCTATCCCCAGTCATTGTGCCTAAGCAGGCGCTTGGCCCACGGAGCTACCTGGCCGGCCCTGCACGATGCATATTTAAATTAAAATTTTCTGTTACAGTAAGAGACCCATGGCCATCACTGCCCCTCAAAGCACTCCTTGTTTCAAACACACCTAACCATTGCATCATTCTTGTCTGTTTCCGAAGCCATTCTGGAAGTCCTCTTCAGTGAGTGAGTTTAGCTGCATGGTTGTGCACGGTTGTGCAGCTAAACAGCTAAATTTTAAATTCTGACAAATGCATGTCAGGGAAGACACATCGCCCTTCCTTCCCACACACTTTCCCCACTGCCCCAGCCACTTTCTGAAGCAGCTCACTGTTGCCTTGATGTCCTGAATGGACTCAAAACATTCACCTTTTGCAGTTTTTTGGCTTTGAGGAGGAGCCAGACGTTACTGAGGGTCTCGCAGGGTCTTGCGAGTAAGGTGGATGAGGACGCAGTGGCATTTTTGCCAGCCTGACTCCCTGCCCGAGAGCGATGGGAAACAGCCTCGCTATGCTTTTGACCTCATTTCTAAAGATGCTTGTGGAAGGGGGTCTCCAGAGCTGCTTCGGAAAGTGGCCGGGTGGTGGGGAAAGTGTGTGGGAAGGAAGAGCAATATGTCTTTGCTGTCATGCATTTTTCAGAATTTAAGCATTCAGCCTGTATTCTGTTCAGTCCTTGTAGGTATCCTTTGAGTGTCATCCGATGTCCTCTGAGCTTACAAATCTTTGCCTAATTTCAGGGGGAAAATATAGCACTCCTTATCCTTCTTAGGCACTGTTGAAGACGGGGACATCAGGTGTCCTGAGGGACAGGGGGAATGTGGCAGAAGTCATACACTGGACTGGTACGATCCTGCCACTGCTCAGAAAGATGGGTGCTCCCAGTCTGCTGAGCCGTGGCTCTAAGGACCCTGAGGGGGGGGCGGGTGCTTGCTGTGCTCCCAGAGCCCTGGGAATGCCTGAAGCACACAGTCAGGGCTATTCGTGGAATAGAACGTCACAGTCCCAGTGCAGAGGCCACGCAGATGTTATTTCTGTACTTTGTCAAATGTCCCAGCCTCTGAGCTGAGACAGAGAGTGGCGGACCTGCTGCCTTGCCCAGTGTGCCCTTCTGTCTTTCTCATGCTCTGTGACAGCTCCCCCCTCTGTCTTCCACTTCCTCTCTGTCCCTGACTGAGAGTGCTGGGCAGGCCCAGGTCTCAGATGTCACTCACAGCTGGGACACTAGAGCAGAACCAGGGGCCCAGCAGGCTCCTAGCCAGGGGGTGGCACAACAAGACCTCCCTGATGGAGGTTGGAGGGAAGTGGGAGAGGGGGCCGGGGATCTTTCCAGGGAAGATATTTGCAGGAGGGAGGGTGAAGGCGGGTGATTTCTCTTTATTTCATGCCTGG
>PVKA01020651.1:9630-40094 GCA_004027165.1 Ctenomys sociabilis
TTAGGAAGATATTCTTTTTTTTTTTTTTTTTTGTGCTGGGAATCTAACTCAAGACCTTGAGCTTACCAGGCAGGCATTTGTGCCTGAGCTATCTCCCCAGGCCTCAATTTATTTTTTAAATTAAGTTTATTGGTACAATTTAGATATACAGAATGATCACATTTATCACAGGGAATTTTTACCTGTACATGTTATATCTTGATTCCTCTTTTTCCCCAGTCCCCTTCCCTATCTTCAACTCCTTTCCCCCTCCTTATTTATAAAAGTTTTTTCCGTTTTATCCTTCTTTTCTCATTTGTTTCCTTTTCGCTTCCTTCCTTTCCGCCTCCCTCCTCTCTGGTTTCCCTTTCCTTTTTGACCAATTTTTTCCTATTTCTCAATATCTATGACATATTTTGATCCTTATTTACACTTTCAGTTTCTTACACCAGACAGACAATGTGGGTATATGTGTCCAATTTATTTCACTTAAGAGTAAAGTCTCGGGCCTGGGAGATGGCTCAGTAAAATAAGTGCTTCCCTGGCAAGTGCAGGGGCCTGAGTTCAATCCCTGGTTCCGCCAAAAAAAGAAAAAGGAGTAAGGTCTCAAGGTGCATCCATTTACCTAGAAATGTCTCATCTATCCTTGTTTGTGACTGAGTAGTACTCCACTGTATTAAAAAAAAAAACCCTCCCATCTTTTTTATTCATTCCTCAGTTGATGGGCATTTAGGTTGTTTTCATAAACATGGATGTGCATATCACTGTGGTATGATGCTTTTAATGATACTCAATTTAAAAAGTGAGTCAGATTAATGAAACTGTTAATAATGGAACAAGGAGTACAGAGACAGAGCCAGGATTACAGCGATAGTGGGCAGAGGTGGGGCTTAGGGTGCTGCTCGCGCTGGGCTGAGCAAGGCTTGAACTAAGGTGAAGGCACTGGCTGCCTTCTGGTTGGCCCTGCCCACCTGTTCCCCCTTGCATTTAGACTCTGCTCCGAACAAGTTCTCTTGTGCTCCTTCACTCTGAGGTCTCTGCTGGTGTTGTCCTACCCCTGGAGTGCCACTCAAGCTCAGCCCCGTGGATCTTCAAGGAGAACTCAGACCTCCACGAATCCAAAGCAGAAGCCAATGTTCCCTTTTCTGCATAAGAATTCATAACATTGATTGCAGTTGATTGTTTACTGCTCGGTCCTTTGAGCTCTCTTACTAATTAGTCCCCCTTTGTCCTGCATTAGTTCCTGTGAGAGGTGGGACCTCGCTTTATGGCTCTGTATCTCTGCACTACAGGTCTTGCTTGATAAAAATATTTATGGTCTTGTTAGCTTAAATATATGGTAAAACAATCTAAGGGTCTCTAAAAGCATATAAACAGCTTGAAAATAGATCAATGCCATAGATTTACATGGGAAAGAGTGTGTAGTGCACTTATTTAATGAACAAGTTATATTGACTTCTTTGGAATTAATAGCATGAAGAATTCAATTTTTATTGCTGTAATTAAGGATGACATCAAGAAGAGGAATGCATGGTGACTAAGAAGCCACCTTTAGCAACCACCTGACACTCTGACTGTATCTTTTTTTTTTCTTACTGTATCTGATTAAAAGACTACAGCACTGTTTTTTTGTTTTTTGTTTTTTTGAGACGTGATCATCTAAGTAGTCCAGGCTGGTCTTGAACTTGTGGTCCTCCTGCCTCAGCCTCCTGAGCACTGACATTATAGGCCTGCATGACCAGCTGTAACACCTTCCCACCAGCTTATGTGTGCATTTTTGTGTGTTTCATGAACATTTTTAGGCTTGGCACTTATGTATGTAAATATAAAGATTACCACAACATTTAATACCTTAATTGAGACCATCTGAAAACCACTCCAACATATTAGTACATTTTTTCTAGAACTGTTCATTTCATAATTTTATTATAAACAACCTCCCATACAGGGTTATGAAACAA
Source organism: Ctenomys sociabilis (assembly GCA_004027165.1). Classification (NCBI taxonomy): domain Eukaryota; kingdom Metazoa; phylum Chordata; class Mammalia; order Rodentia; family Ctenomyidae; genus Ctenomys; species Ctenomys sociabilis. Next base: position 11,571 of record PVKA01020651.1, read on the forward strand.
GCCCAGACCATAGACAAGCTTATTTTTTATGATCCTTTTGACTGCCAAGCAAGCAGTTTTTTTCAATCATAAAAGAAGCCAAACCCTTGTATCTCATCATAGTTTGTCCCCATGCAATATTGCACGCTGAGACTTAGAACTGCTAAATAGGCTTACTGTCTATGCTCAATGGGAAGCCAGCCAGGACTGCCGGGCACACGGCAATCTGAGCCCACTTCCCGGACTGCCCACAAACAGCACTGGATGTGACAATAAAGTGACAATATTGGATTGCTCGGTCTGGGCAATGTCACGCCATCAGAGGAATCCAGGCTGAGCATCAAGGCCGCAGCTTTTCGCATCCTTCTCAGAGGCTTATCCTTTCCCATCTCCTTCTCAGTGATTATGCTGATGACCTCTAATCTCACAAAACCGCAGCTCAATCCTCTGAACCCTGTTTGGGTAAGGATAAGCCAAAGGAAAATTTCTCCCACTGGGTGGTGGATTATTGCTAGCAAAAAAAAAAAAATCTGCATATGTTGGGGCAAGGTACACACAAGAACTCTCTCCACTTCCTGCTCAAGTTTATTATAAACCTCAAACTGCTCAATCATGATAATTTCTTCAAGGGACAAAACTTAGAAAATGAGTTAGCATCTGAGAAGAATGTTCTTAAGTGGGCTTTCATCATAATGGCAAGCATTCATTAGAAGCTAAGTGCATGCCAGCCACTGGCAAGGTACTTTATATGTATTAACTCATTTACTACTCCCAGGTCCCCAGGAGGGAAGCACTTTCTTGTCATCTGCATTTCACAGAAGAAAGTGCTGCACAGAGAGGTACTGTCCTTGTCCAAGGCCACAAGGAGAAAGAAGGCTGAACCAGGATCCCAGGCTTGGCAGCAGAGGCTCTAGAGTTGGTTGCTTTCACTCATTTCCTGAGAATACAGAGTGACAGACAAAGCAGAGGCACTGCTAGTTTTACCCAAAGAAAATAACCAGAACACATCATGGGCTGGACCCCTGTTCCCCACTGTCCCCTAGGGTAACTAAAGCTGTTTCATGTTGGTCCTGAAGACAGGCCCCACTAAATCACAGTCAGTTCTGCTTTAATGAAGTCCTAGAGCTTTTGCCAACCCACAGCACGAGGCGCACCTTCTTCCCCAGATATCTTGGTAACAAGCTCTCTCTTGCTTTTGGAAATGTACTTCATAGCCACACCTGGTTATCCAAGACAAAGGCTCACGAATCCTCAGTCCTAACAGGCTACTAACCTGATAGACAAAAGATGGCATTCTGTGTCCTAAGTGGCCTCCCAGAGAAATGCTTCACAGAATGAAATACATATATAATTAAACAGAATATGGCAAGACCCACAGCAGAGAGAACAGAAACCAGAGTGAAACACAAGACACTTGTGTGAACTGAGAAATGAAAGTGGATCATTCAGCCACTAGCACTGCACACGTCTTTTCACTCTTCCTCTGCTGCCTGGACTTATTTGTCACCTCTTTTTAGCCTCAGTGACATAGTGATATTTGAGACATCCTTTTACAGAGCTTTTGGCTGAACCTATGCTCCTGAGATGGGTAGAAATGTTCACCTGCACAATGGCAAGCCCATCGGCAGTTCACTCCAAACAGCTGTGGTGCATGGCTCCAGATCAAGCTGGAGAATTCATCCCAATTCTCGGGAGCCATTTCACATTTGCCATTAGCAAACTCAAGCAGGAGCAAACCTTACTGGTCTCAGGTGGTTTCTCTCACATGCATGCAGTCATGTATATGCCCCCCCCCCAGCAGCTCTGTAAAGAACCAGAACACTGTGGATCAGAATCAGGTATGTGCCCACACGCACACACATATGCCCCATACCTCTACCTAGCAACAAGTCTATTTTTAAATTATTATTTTTAATCAACAAAAATGTATGTATTAATGGTATCCAACATAATGTTTTGATACATGCATACATTGTAGAATGACTACATCAAGAAGCTAGGTAACATACAAATTGTCCTACATGCTCATCTGGTGGCAAATCTAATGCTCTTTTCTGGAAGTCAAAACTGTTTTAACACAGTAATATGGTGTTTGCTCACTAAGATCTTTTGTTACCTAAGGTGGAAGAGAAATACAGGGGAATCAATGTGAAGATGGAACTAGAGCTCAGTATGTTTCATATAGACTAGAAACTGATTAAGAAGTACAGCAATAGCAAAGGATTCTTTCTCATCATTCTAGTGGGCCATAAATGTGGGTTCTCTCAGAGGTGAACACAAACTGGGGCTCAGTTCAGCTCTGAGAGAGGATTTCTATCCATACTTTGAGATGTCCACATCTTCGGAGTGAGGAATGGGTTTCAGATGGGCCTGACCAGCATACATTGTGGAATGGCTACATCAACTGATCTAGCACAGACCAGACTGAAAGGATGTTAGTTGGTCTCTGTGAAAGCTCAGTTCTTTTCTCTTCACAATCTTGAAGCGTGTGTTGGGGTTAAAATTAGCATTGTTTCAAATACCACTTCAGCTGCACAGCTCTTTCATTTTGCCTCCTGGTCCCTCTTACTGTGCCTTGGTGTGTGTCTCTGTGTGCTGTCCGGGAATTGCATTTCAAATCATTCAAGTGTTTAAGCCCATGTCATTGCAAAAATAGTTTCCAGCTCAGAATTTTAGAACCAAGTGAACAATGAATCAATCTTGAGGAATACCTATTGAATGCTGGCAGCATTCATCTCATCAGCTACTACTAATACCCCCGGTTGCCGAATGAAATTAAGGTGTAGGCAGAGAGGTTAAGTGACTCAATCTTTTTATCCTCCTGTCTCAGCCTCCTACACTGCTGGCCTAACCCTGCTTTCTTCCTGGCGGCCTCCAGCTGGCAAGGATGAACAAAACCTGGGAGGACAAGGAGGCAGTAGCTGAGGTCTAGACGGCCGCATATCCGCATTCATTCCCGAGATCAGAGGACTTTGCTGTTACATCCTTTCATCTCCTACTGGCCTGCAGACCCAATACTTCCCGTTTCTCTTCTCTTTTTTGATTCCGAGAGTCGCCACCATGTGTCCAGAGCTAGAGATCAGTCAGTCGTTCCGTGTGGAACCAGAACTCGCAGCTAAGCTACCAGCCAACCTTTCTCCCCCTACTCCCAGAGGACAACGGATCTCACCCAGCCCCCCAATCCAGTTTGTGGTCACAATCGCCCCTCTTCACCCACTCAGTATCAACACAAAACAAGACCCATCCTAGCCAGCTCCTTTATCCCTGCCCCTTTGGGGGGGCCTTACCCAATAGCATCTTGGCCAAGGGGCCAAAGACGTCAAAAACAACCAATTGTCGAAGAACGCCCTTTTATATGTTCCCGCCTCCATCTGAGGAACAGCTCTGCTGACCAATGGACTGCCAACAAGGTGCAAGGAAGGCGCCAGGCAAGTAGAGTAGCGGTTGAGCTACCCAATGAACAGGCCAGTTCCCGTGGTTAGGGGCGTGGCAGAGTCGGTCGCCAGGGGCGTGGCAGTAGTTGCCTGGGCGGGGCCGGTAGCGGCGGGAGACGCTCTGGCCAAGGGTTCCGGCTGTATTTCTATGAGCGCAGCCAGCAGCCGCGGAGCTGCGGGAGCCGGACTGGAGCCGAGCTGGGAAGCTGTAACCATCCATGTTCAGGTAAAGCCATAGTCGAGCGAGGTTCGTGGGCCGGAGATCGCACCCCAGAGCTGTCGGGCCTGAAACCCGAGCCCGCGGTCCCCGCCGTGGCCCGGCCGGTCACCCCACAGCATACGCGCCCCGGGTCCTCTGGGGTCTCTTGGAGGACTGTCACTCGGCGCTGCAGGGTTCCCGAGGGCCGGCTCGCCGGGCGACGGGGGGAACCCGCACCGCGGGGGATACGCCTTCCGGAAGGTCCTTTGTCCCCTTGTGCTCCGGGAGCTAAGATGGGAACAGCCCCGACGGCGGCCTCCCTGCGGCCATCCCCGCTCCCGCTGGCGCACTCCGGGGCCCCTGAGGTCGGACCCGGGGGCTTGAGGGGCGGGACTCGCTGAAGGTCCAGGGTCCACAGCTGGAGAAGGAAAGTACCGCGGGGCCTGATCACAGCCCCGGAAATTCCATGAGTCTCTGCGTTTGGGGGCTCCAAGGGCGCATCCAGGACCATTGGGTTCAAGTTATAGTTAGGCAGTTTTTGACCCAGTCGGAGGCGCCTTGATGAGCACGGCCCACGCCAGACACTGTTCTAGGCACTTCGTGGGCTTCCCAAGGCAAGAGCTGTCCAGCAGCGCTGGAGGCGGTCTGTTCGCCAGGCCATCAGCCAGCGCCACGACCTTGGAAGTGTCCAGGCAGGGGCCGGATGACAGCCACCTGTCAGGGATGCTTAAGAAGGACTCCCAAGGGAGAAATGTACGATCCATAGCTGTAAGGCTCCTCTTCACCCACAGATGCACTCTGTGTGCCATCTAATGCCTAGATTAAGGTAGATACTTCTAAAGGGTCCATTAAGTTCGAAGTGGGTGTTAAATTCACCGATAATACATCCTGAAGTTTCAGCTCTCATGTAGGTGTGATCACAGAAAATGGGTCATACTAGAAGATTTACCAGAATATAAATATGACAAACGCTTTCTTTCACCACCATAAAAGACCTTAATTTAAACTACTGTGGATTTGATTTTCCTAATTCCTCTTTTTTGGTGACACTGGTTTATCAGTTTCACCTGTGTTCCAGTCACCAAACCCAGAGGCAGCTTCCAGGAACAGACCTCCAGAGTCTGCAGGTGGGGAGAGAGACCTCCAGAGTCTGCAGGTTTGGCAGTCAACACGATTAGCACCCAGCGCTTTTCAAGGGCCATTTGGTTGTAGTCATATTAAACAGAGTCTCAAAGAGGGGCCATCTATTTTCTCCTCTTCATTACCTTCTGTGGTTTGCCTGCACAGAGAGGACATGATCTACTGAAGGTCAGGAGGCAGAAAAAGAATCTAAACATCACTTGCTGCCTGTTTGAGGATGAATTAACCTGTAAATAGCCAGCCTGAAAGCAGGCCAGTCCACATACCACTGATCGTAAGTGTGTGCTTGTGGCATTTTTAGAGCCACAGACCTTAGATAGAACTCACCCAGTTCAATCTTCTCAACGTGTAGGGCAAGGAAACTGAGGCCAGGGATCACCAGGCTGGCTGGTAAGCACTGAGCCATGACTAAGGGTTGTTTTCTTTTTATTGTCTCTCTTATTCTCAGTGTTCAAATTTCGAGAGACCCGGGAGAGGCTGCGAGCTCAGATTTTGGTATCCAAGTACCTGGGTTTGAGTGTTAGACTTGCTTTTACAAGCTATGCGACTTTGAGTATTCCTTAACCACTCTGTGAAACAAGAATAATCATGGTACTTTGGTTAGAAAACTTTTTGTGAAATGCATGAATTATTATAGTGGAAACATTTAGAACAGTGCCTATTGCATAGTAACCACTATAGATTTTCTAATTAGTATGTTGTTGCCTTTTTACATAGCTTTTTCCCCCATATCTAGCAACATTTTCCAACAGGAAAAAGTTCCTCTCCCATCCCAAGTCATTAAACATGTCCTAGATTTCATTTTAGCACAGGCATCTGTGGAGATCCCCAAGTCACATTGTGTTTTATTTGCTTTGCCTCTGAGCTGCATCCTTAGCCCCCATCCTTTTTTTTTTTTTTTGAGACGTATTCATATTGCTCTTGAACTTTCAATCCTCCTGCCTCAAGCTGCTAGGTAGCTGTGCTTACATATATGTCTTTCCTCTTGGCTGCATTTTATCTCTTATCTAGTTTTCTTCTTTTTAAAAAAATTGATTTTACTGGTACACTTTTGATATGCATAATGATCACATTCATCATTGGGAATTTGTACCTGTACATAATATATCTTTTTTTAATTTAATTTTTAATAGATTGCAAATTGAAAATAAATTATTTACAAACATAAATGAATATAACAATAAAATTGTCCAAAATAAAAATGAAGAAAGAATTTACAGATCGGTCATAATAGTTCACTGTGTCAAAATCAAGAAACTTATATTCATATAATTAGAATTCTCAAAGTAGAAAGGAGTAGGCAATAAATATTTAACGATTTAAAATTTCTGAATTTAGTTCAACTTATATTACCACATTTCCAAGAAAAATGAACCTTTTGCACAAGAAATTTAAATAAAATCATACCAAGATACACAAAAATGAAATTGTGCAAAGCTTACTGTAAAGAAAAAAATGATTAAAGCATATGCATAAAAATATTAGCTATTGAAGAACAAAATTAAGTAGCATCAAAAAAATTAAGTAGCATCTTATTCCACACTGGAAAGAAAAAAAAAAAAAAAAAAAGGACCAAGTGTGTAAGAAACTAGACTAATTAAAGGACTGAAAGAAAAAAAAATCTATCCTCTTTGAATTCTATACTTAGCAAACATACCTTTGAAAACTAAAAGTAAAATATTTTCTAGTTATACAAACTTGAAATATTTTAATACCTCCACATGTAGAATATAGGAAATAACAAAGCGCTTAATTCAGAAGGCAAGAGAAGTTGCAGTATGATTCCGGATGAGCAATAAAGAGCTCTCAAAGTGATAATATATCTTTTATACAATCAGATAATTCAGTTTCTATTAGTTGACTTCTGGATTACTCTTCTTCGATGACAATTTTTAAAAATTTGTGTTAAAGGGGGTAGGAGGGAGTCTGCCCAAGTGATAAACAAAGTCTGTGATGATACACAGCTCCACTATAGCCTTCCAAACATGTCTGGCCTTCCTCCCCAGTTGTCAGTGTGAGGCAGCTTGCTTATAAATGGATGAACATTTTTAGATTAAGATTTCATGAGACACTGTATTAAGTGCTTTTCGGAAGTTCAGGGATCGTATGTCAAATGCATTTAAGCAAGTTCCTTAGTCATTTGAGTAGGGGGAGCAGAGGCAGCGCGTGCCTGGCCTGGTGGGGAGAAGCATGTGACAAGTTCTGGCTGGCAGTCTAGTTTGTCACTGGCTTATCTGCATTTTGCCTGTTCTTTTCCAGAGCTTGAAATAAACCACATGGCAAGTGCCTCCCCTTCTAGCTGGAGAAGTTGCCATCCTTCCCTTTCTACTTTCACTTTCATTCCCTGACTCTGGTTTTGATACACAGGCCCCTACCTAGCAGAGCAGTTAGTTCCCTTTCACTGGAGAGATGCTTGTCACCTCTTTATTTTTGTGCAGAAATCCAGTCCCTTTTGTTTTCTGTTGTAACCTGTGTACTGTACTGCACTGAACCAACGATGATTGCTTTTCATTACTCACACCTTCTTTTCCCTTATTTTTCTTGAGAGTTGGTTCTGGGTTTCAGCTTTTGTTTAGGCTGCTGTTTTAGTACTAACGTGAGCTCTTTGTCAAAGTACTTTGATAGAAGGGCTTCTTGTTCCTCGATATTCCTTGCTTCGTCCTTTTCCACCTTTCCACCAATAATCCTGGGCAGGGCCAGTTCCTGCCTAGGGAACAACCATTTTCTGGTTGTTTGGAAGTGAGGGAAAGAATCTGTCATCGTTTGCCTAAAATCTGGCACTGTGAAAAGCCCTGGCAGAAAGACAATGAGAGTTCCATGTTGCGGCATTTCTGCCCTTACCTACTCCTTACAATACTCTGATTCTTGTTCAGGGATGGTTTCCGAGCCCTCTTTGACTAGCTGAAGAGCATAGATGATGTGGGATATGAGGTACTTTAGCCTTTTTATGTATTTATTTATTTTATGTATTTGCTAAAGGGTCTCACTACACAGGTAGGGTTCATAGTGATCCTTCTGTTTTCAGCCTCCCTGGCACTGGTATTATAGGAATGTGCCACCACACCCAGACTCAGCAGCCAGCTCAGTGCACCTGGAAGTGGGGCCTATATAGCATGTGGTGTCGGGCATCAAATCCTGATCCCTGTGCTTGCCTAAGCAGGCGCTTAGTCCACCGAGCTATCTCACCAGCCCTTGCTTTAGCCTCGCTGTGTCATCTTGGACTAAGCTGCCCCAGTGAACAAAGCAGTGGAAATGCAGGTGCCTCCAAAGTGGCCTGGCATTTGGGGCCAGTGAGGGATGAAGGCCACTCTTAACCACTGTGCTTCCAGTCCTGCATGGCTTGCACAGGTGCTAGCATTGTTTCCCTTAAGGATCCTTTTTACATGTCCAGATTTATTTTTGTTGTCTTGGTTCCAGGGCACCATGTTTGGGGATTAAAGATTCTCTGTTTATGAAACGGTTGATGTAGACAGCTGACGAGCCCCGCTGGTCCCCATGAAGTGCGTGCCCAGATTGTAACCCAGGGACCATTCTCTGAATTTTCATAGTGGTTAAATAGCAGACAGGTAAAGACTTGATTAAATAATTGGAACATTGATGTCCTGAGCTTTGCCTGGTTTCTAATTTTCTTCAGTTGTATTTAGGTAGAGGTTCCTTAAGTTCAACAGAGCGAGCATTTGGTGTTTATCAAGAACACAGTTAATGAAATTAATGTATTTTGTTGTATTCAAAGTATTTTATTTTAAAATTGTTTATACCTATGTCAAATTCATGTGGTTAATCAAATTTTGCTTTTCCATTTATATCTCAAAGGCGAAACTATCTCAAAGGCGAAAGAAGTTAGATAGTAAATGTATCTCTGTCCACCCTTGCTCCCTACCACTAGTTATACCCGTGAGAGGCAGCATGTCATGGATCCTTTCATCCGTCAGAGGTGGTCTGTGCACTTTGAATATATTTCATACATCCAGAACACATTTGCTATGAATATCTCGCCTACCCATCCTTTTCACTCACACAGCAGTGTATTATATGCACACTATTTGGAAACTTTTTATTTTACTAAATATTCCTTGGCAGTATGAAAAGGGCTTCCACGTCACTTTTTCTGAAAGCTGTCTATTTTAGATACTTGTGTCCTGTTGCTGAGGATGCTGAGACGCAGCCTTATGCAGGCGGCAGCTTCAGAATGGACATCGTGAGGCGTTTTGGGGGACAAAGGCTTTTCTTCTCTGTATTCTGCAGCTGAGACTTGAGGAGAGGTGAAGGCTGCTCCTCAAGGATCTCAGTGTGAAGAGAGAGCTGGGGCATTGGGCCGTGAGCAGCTTTGCGGGAGACCTCGGGCCCTCCGCCAGGATGTCCTGGAAGTGGGTGGGGCGGAGGAGTTTGCTGTGCTCTCCCTGATCTCTGAGGGAAGTCTCCTGGCCTCCCAGAGCACCTTTCCAGCATCCCTGTTGCATCCAGCTCTGTGTCTGCACCACGCTACAGTACTCCCTGTGTTACCCTCACCTTTGGGCGTAAGAAAGGAACCCCGCCCTTTATCCCAGAACTTCCTGTTTGGGGAGCATTATTAAGTGCCCTACCCCATCTTTACTCTCATCCCAGGTAAAACCAGCTCTTGCACCTGCCCCTCTCTCTGTAAAGCATCTTCCCCAAACTACGTACAGGTTCTTTTTTGCTTTCCGTGCAAGAGGTATTCCCCAAGATCTTTTTAGCACTTTTACCATTTCCAAGGTCTGCCCAGGACCAGGCTTGCTAACAAAAGCTTTCATGAGTGCTGACTCTGAGGCTCAAGTTTTCTGATTCTTCACATAGGAATTCTCTATGGCTGTGCTTGTGTTCTAAATAACCATATTGAGTTAAACATTGGTCTTGTAGTCTTTTATGGCTTTCAGATATTGCCTATGGGTTTGTTTTTTGTTACTGTTTTTTCTCTTTGAAAGTGGATTGACCTTTATCTTGATTTTATTTACCTTGAGTCTGATTTAGAGCCACCTTGAAATTGAATGTTCAGGGTGTTAGTCAGGGAGTCTAATCTAGAGACCTTACTTCCTGGGACTGCTTCATGCTGGGCAGCCACGATGTCCTTCAGCTGTGCCACAAATGCTATGCTCAGAGGAGAGGGTGGCAGTGCTATTGCTTACATTCTTTCTAGTCTCTCTTAGATAAAAGATTAAGAGGAAAAATAAACCTATAGTCCCATGTTTTTGCCCAATTAACATAGGCGTGTATCTGTGTACCCTTCACTTAGTCATAACAGTGAAAGCAGTAAAACATAGAAATCAGGAAGGCCAACATCGGATTGCTACAATTTCAATTTTCAAACAAGGAAATACAGAAGCCCTGGCATCTCTCATCACTCCTATTTCATTTAAGAAGAAATGTTTTGGCATCCAGAATGTTTGAAGGTCAGTATCTCCAAATAAAAAGCACCTTCCAAACAGGAGATATGGAGCTTGATAAAAAGGCCGAGTTCATGACCATTGAATTGCTACATTTGGGAGGGTCTAGAATGGAGAGTCCTATTCTGGGAGAGATTCTCCATTTTCAGTTCCTTTAGACAGTGCCGGCTGTTCTCTTACAGGGAAGCGGGGCTGTCCATTTAGTCCACTGGACCTGCCAGTGGCCCCATGTGTTGGCATCTCGTTTCCATTGTTTTGGGCAGTGTGGACTACACAGTGGGAAGCACTTATAGCAGTCATAGTGATAGGAACTGATATTAAAAATTATTCTTTGGCTCCTTGAGACCCAGATTTGCGTGTGTGTGTGTGTGTGTGTGTGTGTGTGTGTGTGTGTGTGTGTGTGTGCAATACCATGTTGTGACTCTTAACAACTGAGGAGTCACAGGACGCTAAGGCTGGACCTCAACAACCAACTGGAATTAATAAGGCCCTTTGTTTCTTTCAAAACATGTGCTTAAACTTATTAAATTCATGATGAAGCATGTCAGATAATGATTCAGATTATTTGTTGAGATCCAGTGTGATTTCTCATCCATGACCCCAGCACAGTTTAATTTCTTCCTATACCCCTGTCACATTCTCCTTGTGCTAAGGAATTCCCTGTCCAGGGCCCACAATCTTGGGGTTCTCATTAGATGAGGAATGCACAGACTTTCTGGTTTCATGTTAATGATTAGAGGAAACATTTTAAAGGACTGTCCTGGAGTGTGGGGATACCGAATGTTTTCGGGGTCTGCTCACATGACCTCAGAGTCCCTCACCTTTGTAAAGTTCTGATGAGCCAAGCAAACTTCAGATATAGGCTTAGCACAGAAGCAGTGAACTGGCATCGGGTACAACTGGGTGACATCTCAGAGCACAGTGCAGGTGACAGCCACAGCAGCTATCCCAGCAGAGAAAAGTGGCAGGAGAATGCAGTTGTCATACTGTACCCTGTTGCGTAGGCTCTTAGGACCTATGGGCCCTAGGCCTTCGAGGCTACACTGACATTGTTGGCAAGCATGTCAGGCCTGAAAAGCCTTCTCATTTCCTCAGTTGTAGTTCATCAGAATGTGACTGTTTGAGAAACCTTATTCATGCTTATTTATAAATTTGCTTTGGTCTCCACAACTATAAAAGTGCTGAAGAAGTTTATGTCAAGTTTTAGGTTTGTAGGTTTTCAGCAATACTATGACAAATAATAATTAGATGAAATTAGTTCCACTTAAATTCCAGAATTGAATAGAAAGTAATTTAATCAAGGGGATCTGGCAGGACTAGTTTTTCCACTCAGCAAGGGCCATTTGGTTTCTAAATTTGAAAGACCCCAGTGCAGAAATCTGGAGGCCATACTCTTATCTGTGTTGAAGATGGCTCCTTTTCACATACCAAAGTCTAGAAGTGCAAATGAAGATTAGTTGACTTTGTTGGGTTTTTGCCTTAGGGAAATCCCGTTTGTTTAGACCTGGAAAGTGTTAACAGGAACGTGGTAAACCTAAGAAACACTCCCAAGGAGAGCAACAAAAATTGTGGCTCGGTTTGGGAAAGATGCCTGTGGAGGATGTGTGCACCTGTGGTCAGTGCTTGCTGTCCACACTAATGGGATGGAGCCCTACCAGAGTAATTTGTTTGTTCTCGAATTGAGCAATGAGGTTTACTTATTGATATTTGTATGCTCTGAAAACTTGCCCGGATGGCCTAACTGACAGAACCAAAAGCTTGTCATCAGACAACTTCACTGCAGCTGAAAGTTGGGGGGAACTGCTTCCTTCATTTCCCAAGCCACTTCCCCAGCATGCATTTATTTTGGAGTAGATACTAAACTTCATACAGTGGCATATATAAAGATTTCCATAGTATCCTGTAAAGATATAACCTACTTTATTAAACATCCATTACTACATTTAAAAAAAAATAATAATTATGATAATATCAAATATCCAGTTGTTCAAATTTCCAATTGTTAAAAATTTCAAGTTAAGTTTAAATTTTTAAAATAACGATTCAAGCATCCGGGCGTGGTGTGCACACCTGTAATCCCAGCACTAAGGAGGCAGAAATCAGGAGGATCACTATGAGTCTGAGCTATGTAGTGAGACCCAGCACAAAAAAAAATAAATAAATAAAATAAGGATTCAAATAAGAATCACACACTGTGATTTGTTGTACCATTTATGTCTTTTAAATTACAGATCTCAGACTAGTGACATAGCTCAGCAGTCTAAGTGCCTGCTTAGGCAAGCACAGGGACCAGGGTTCAATCCCTGGCACCATGTGCTGGGCTGGCTCCACCCTCATCCATACTGAGCCAGCCACTGAGACTAGGTGTGGTGGCACTTGCCTGTAATCCCAGTGCTGGGGAAGCCGAAAACAGGAGGATCACTACAGGTCTGAGCTATGTAGTGAGATTGTACCACATACATAAGTTATGGGTCTTTATTTGTTTTCTTCCCTTTTTAATGAAGAAACTGGGTACCTTGTAGAGATTTATTTCCTTTGAACAGGTACTACATTCACATGATATAACATTGAAAAGGAACATTATGGTACTGAGTGAAAAGCCTTCTTCCCCACAAGCAGTGACTGCAGAAGGCTGTTATTAGGACCTTGTGTATTTTTTTCCCAACTTAGAAAATAGTCCCTTTCCCTTGGACAGTCATTAACATCACCCATCCATGATTATTACTGACTCTACATGCAAAGCTGGATGTGGGACTGAAATTGAAAAGTGAAATCTTGACTTTGTCACCGTAGAGCATCTAAGAAGTGTCCAAATGCTCCTCTGGGCCAAGTATGGGCTGAGCTATGTTATGCATAGTACAGCAAATATGTGTTTGCATCTATATCCTTTTTTAATGTAACTGGTAGCATATTGTGCATATTCTGTTTCTTGCTTTAGTTGCTTAACAGAGAATGATGCATTTTAACCAATTGCAACATGTGTTGTTTAACATCCTACCAACATTTCTCATATATCCAATGTATCTCAATGATTACACCCAAAAATTAGGGGAGATATAACATTTATTGGACTGTGCAAGGTCTAGAATCTTTAGAAATAGAAAGGTTTTTCTTTCTTTTCATTTGTTCAGCAGGCATTAATGGAATTCTTTCTCTTCTGGATGCTCTGCTGGGCCTGTACTCTCAGGATTGTTCCTGGGGCCTCGACTTACTGGGCCCCTGTCAGCCCATACTTGGCCCAGGGAAAGCTATCCATGAATGGCGCTACACGTCCAGTCCCTCACACCTCACTGTGTGGCCTGCACTGTGTAGACTGACCTTTCATGTCCCAAGTACCCTTGGCTGCAGTTCCTCTTCTCTCCCATTATAGAAAATAAGTGCTCACTCATCCTTGTCAATGACAATGAAAAATGTGCCCTTGACAATAGTGTGATGATGGAACATGCCAAGCAGATGATAGCCAGGGATATTTTCCTCAGTTTAGAAAATATTCCCTTTCCCTTACTGTCATTAATACCACCCATCTGTGATTATTAACTGACTTTACACACAAAGCCAGATAGTGTACTGAAATTGCAGAGTGAAATCTTGACTTGTCACCGTCAAGCCCCTAGGAAGAGTGTGAATTTCTTTATGTCTGTCTTTCATTGGAAGCCTTTTAGGGCTTTTGCCAAGAGAGGTGGAGCAGTGAGATCCATTTAACTCCGTGAAAGGTTTCCAACCTGGGAAGTACCATCCTTCTCTGTTCCTAGAGCCTTACACAGGGAGGGCCCTCTGGCCTCAGTTCCCTTAGTTACATTCGTAATAACTCACTTTGCTATTGTTGTAAGTACTGAATGAGATAATGTCTGAGAATATGCTTTGCAAACAGTAAATTATGCGCTTGGCCTCCATTGTCCACGCCAGTGCATTTTGTGACTTGTTCGAGGAGTAAATGAGGTAATGCGCTGAAGTCACAACACTTGATGAACTGTAGAGCCCCCCAGTAGAAAATTTTGTTATCATCCCCTTGTAGTGTTGGCATAAATACATATGGGATAAGAGGATGATAGTGAGCTAGAGCGCCCTACTGCGCCCCACCATTAGCCTCTGATCCCTGCATTGCAGGTAGCTGATACAGAAACTGATGGTCTGCAAGTTGGTGTGGTTAACAAGTGAGTCAGAGGCTGGACTAACCGGGCTGGAGGACACAGCTGGACTGGAGTCCTCAAGCCTTGGTGGCTGACGAGCCCTTGTTTGCCTTTTCTGGTGAGCACACCAGTGCATGTTACACTGTGGGTGTTCTTAATTTTTATGGGATGAGCAGAACGCTCTGGTGTGGGTACCTCAGCTGCTCTGCCTCAGAACTGCACAGAAGGCCTTATTATCTCCATGTAATTTAGCATAAGGGCACTAAGGTGCTACAGGTTAAGAAGCTTGCCCAAGTCACACATCTAGTGTGTAGTATAGCCGTGACGGGGCCGGATCTGCCTGGCCCCAGAGCCCAGGAGTCGCAGTCACTGCACACCAGAGAAAGCCTCTCCACAAAGTGCAACTCTTTGGAACGCCAGTTGTTCTGACCTCTTTCCACAAATTTGTTTTCAGAACACCACACAGACATTGAATGGAGGGTGTTTCAATTTTCCTTAGTTGTTAAAAAGGGAGCCCTGTTTTATCATTCTGCAAGCTTTGTGGTCTGGGTTAACCTAGGGTTAATGCTATTCAGATTTATACTTTCTGGGCCAAATAAGGTCCTATCACAGAGTTAGGAGATCCCATAGACAGTTTTGTTGCATTCAGTGCTTGGGCTGAGCGGCAGGAGTCATGGGCCTTCTGTGCTGTTCCACTGTTTATCTGAACTCCAGGACCTGATGGGAAGTTTCCACCTCCTCTCCCTACTGGGGCCTTTTCTTCCTCCTGCTATTAGAACAGCCTGGTTTTACTTTAAATTATCTTTCCTCATTTGTGAGACAGCAGCTCTGAAGTAGATGTACGCCTTTTTCAGTCTGGTAGGATATTCTTCAGACAAATAGGGAGAGGAGGAAGAAATATGGCCTTGAACAATAGCTCCTCTGAGTGTTGGGAGGCAGAAAACTCTGGTTTAGAATAGGTGGTTATTTGCCTGAACTTCAGGATGTTCCTTAAAATGTTCGAAAGCTGCTGACTCCCAGGTCATAGTGAGCTTCCTCTCGATACACAGTGGTTTGGTGGGTATGCCTAGAGGCCCGATGGCATCGCCTTCTGTAACAAAACCCTACTTAAGGGATTGCAGTGGGGACACTGTGGGCCACTCCTTTCCCACACACTCCGTCAACCAGTAAATATTTGCAGATGTCCCCTATGTGCACAACACTCTGTCTGTGTAGAATTTAAACGGGAAGGTTGAATTAGGTTTTTTTTTTTTTTTTTTTTTGGTGGAACTGGGGAATGAACTCAGGCCCTTGTGCTTGCCAAGGAAGCGCTTATTCCACTAAACCATCATCCCAGCCCCGGAAGGTTGAATTAGAAAAGGCATCAACCAGAGCCCCCAGTAGTGATGAAACAGGCAGGAATCATCACTTCTGTGTAGAGATGAGACTGGCATGTTTTCCAGCTGTGAAGAGAGCATTTACAGAATCTGAAGGACAAGGGTGTTCTCAGGGCCTGGGAGGCGGGGCAGTGAGGCGCCCATCAGCTGGTTGGATACTGTTGAGGATGCTGAGACGTCACTCCAGTGGTGGGCGACAGCGTTTGTCCAACACAGGCACGGGGCTAGAGACACAGAGCGAGGAAAGACCTAGCATACCTGCAGCCTCGCCTCAGTCCCTCACAGGCACAGACAGCGTCCGTGCGGGCCCCAGCTCGTGGCCACGCCTCCCTGAGGCATATCTTCCCTGCTGGTGCCCAGAGCGCCCTTTGTAGGAGACGCGCTGTGGCTGCCTTCCACGATGACTCATTGTCCCCGCCCCCACGCCATCCCTCGCACCCCATCGTCCATCTCTGACTGCCCCACTTTTTGGGGCCTTGGCTCAGCCATGAGTCCTGCCCAGTGTGTACATCCACGCCTCTGACCCTCCTGTGCTTCCACTGCTGTAACTCTGCCTCCTCCTTGAGCAGGGAAAGCTCAACAGAGGGTGAGCTCCTGGGCGGAGCCGTGTGGCCGTGACCCCGTGGCTCTGCATCCTGTGGGCGCCTGCTTCCCGGGGTTGCTAGTGCATAAAGGCAGACCACTGCCTATTACAACTGACAAAATCGAACAACATAAAGAAAGAATCCAAAACCAATAGAGAGTCGGGCATTGTGGCACAGGCAGGTGATCAGTAGAAGGAGACCCTGTCTCAGAACAAACAACAAAAAAAAACAACAGAAAGAAATCCCAGACATACAAACAAAATCAACAGAAGAAAGCTGCTGGCAGCTCACAGTGGCAGTGAGAACTTGCCCCCAGGCTATAAAGAAGGCAGAGGAAACCCTTATGGGAGGGGAGGCCAGGACAGTAGCGGGTTATAGGCTGCAGTGTGGGGAGATGGAAGCATCTGAGGGTGTGAACTTCTGTCTCTACCTGGAAAATGAACCTGTTTAGCTCCACCCCCAAATATACCAAGCCAGAGTGCTTCCTTCTGAACCTCTGTTTTTCCAGGTTGCCCAGTGTCCTCAGAGCAGGCGGCCTCGCTCAGGACTACCTGGAAGCTAGTGGTCATGCTCCTGGTGTATTAAAATTCCTGAACAGTTGCTTTAACACTAACATGATTCTAATCTTGAAGTTTTTAACAAGGCAATGTTCCTCTAAAGAACTTAAAACATCTTACAGCCCTTATTTTGACTATATCTGTGGATATTTATAATTATAAAAAAATTTTTAGCCCACAGAATTTCATCAACTTCTCTCTCAATAAACCATAATGGAATTTCCCCTCTCCTATTTTGAGAAGAAAACATAAACTTTCAGGGTTTAGATGACTCATCCAAGATTAGTTGGCAGAACCTGGGCTCAAACCCAGGTCCTCTGATTCTAAAACCTGTGTCAGTCAGTTATACTGCATGGGCTCTTTAACTACGCTCTCAAATCTCAAGAAAGGCCAGGCACCCTGCGCAGAGCTGCATAGCACGCTGGGCAGCGGGAGATAATGGTAGATGCCGCTGGAAGCAGGCAGTATGAAGACTCACAGGGGATCCCTCCCTCCTCCGACATCCAGAATCTAGCACCTCCAGATCCTTCCCCTTGGGTTGTGTCCTAAAAGGTGGAGTGAGACCTTTTCACCTCTCAGCAGAAGCTGGACAGGGCTCCCTGAGGCCAGGTATCGGGGCTGGCTTGTTCAGCAGCCATGGCCATCTCACACCACCCTTTCACTGTTAGCCCAAGGCCCTAAGCACAAATCTGTCCTCTGTATTTTGCCTACACTAGCTGGTAGCAGCTGTCGTCTAAGAGTCAGTCACTGTGGAATCCATGTGACCTCCAAGCCTACTGCTCTAAACTGCCAGGAAATCTGTTCAATTCATGGCATCTGAGGTATTTATAAAGTGTAAGTAAGGCAAACACTTCTGGATCCTGCTTCATGCTAACATGCTTCAGATGCATGGGAGGTGTCTGCTTCTGCCATCAGAACCTTCCATCAGTGTGGAAAGGACCACAGAGCCTTGAGCTGCTTCTGCCTCACGCTGCAGGGAATGGTGGCCAAGGCCTGAGAATTCATCCTCTGAAGGCCACTGAGCTGGGGAGAGGCAGGAACACAAGCAGGCAGAACCGGTCCCTCCTCCAGGGAGGACCAGGGCCTTGCCTATGGACATATGCCTGCCTGTTCCAGGACTAAGAGTGTAGGTAGTAGCTTAGTTTTGTGGTCTGACTGCAGGGTTGTGGGAGAGTAGAACACTCAGCAAATACACCTCCTTTGTATTTTTACTTTTAAATATTAATGGGGTAGGGGAAAATGTAAGTTCCTTGCCCTTGCGGCTGTGGGTGACACTTTCTCTGCCTGCCTTACTGAGTTTGTTTAGGTGAGGGATCCTTCCCACCCTTGTACCTGTCTCTTCCTTCTGTGTTTGCAGGGGGCAGGAGTGTCTGCTCTTAAGTCCCGGAGGCACCCAGAAGCTTGTTATATGCCTCAAATCTGAAGCGATGTTTCTCCTCAGCTGTACCCTTGAAAATGCCAGTAAACGATAGCCAAACTGAGTTTGTTGGGTTCTGGTAAACTGAGATTTTGCTTTTGATATTACAGAATTTAATTACAGTAATTTAATTACAGGTTTTTTTTTTTTAATTTTTAAGCACAGTGTTTAGAGCTGTGGAATCTCTCTATGAAAATGCTTTTCCTCTTTGCAAGTTCTGTACTCTTCACAGAGGAAGCACTTGGCTGGTGGCTTTCTGTCTGCTCTCTGTAATGCAGTGGTTTCTCAGAGATAGCAGAGGTCTGCTTGTGATTTTCCTAAGTGTTTTCGGTTCCTGGTTCCTTCTCTCGGAGAAAGCCCAGCTGTGTCGGGAGGGTGCTATGCAGGGGCAGTCCGGCGCTCTTCCCTCAGGCATCTTAGCAAGGACCTAGGAAAAGAGCTCAAGCAAATGTGCTGTTGACTGGTGACTCAGTCTTCAAGTATTTTTAGTTTAGGGAGTTTCTATTGTGAAAGCGCCTGGGTTAGTAGCCATTCCTGACATTTCAATGTAAAGTTCATATTTTTGGCTTTGGGTAACTTTCCCTCTAGTATTTGGAACTGGTAGGCCATCTTCTAAGAGCCGGTTGAGTGCATGTGACCTTACGACTTTGCAGAGGAATAACGTTAAATAAACTCATCACCTGGGTGAGCCTGAGCAAAAAGGCAATTTCAAGGCCTCGATTTTGAACACGCAGCGGTATTAACAGAAGTGCATTTAATTATCTGTCAGTTCCTCTGGTTTTCTTGTACTAAAGTGTGTCTGGCCTTGTAGGATCTGCTTTGTAAGAGATGTTGGAGTAGCGAGGAGCTTTTTCCTTCCTGTTGCTTTCTACTCCCCATCGCAGTCACTCCCAGTACTAGAACCTGCTCTAAAGCCCTGGGAGATGGGGAAAGAAGCGGGTCCTCGGTGCTTAACGTTCAACTAAGTATCTCTTGGCATTTCTTAGAAAACAGGCCCGGAATGGGCATGATGGTCCTGCCTAGCACCCTAGCACGGTGGGAGGCCAAGGCAGAAGGATTCCAAGTTTGAGTTTAGCTTGAGCAATTTTGTGATTTAGCAAGACCTTGTACCTTGTCTCAAAATTTAAAAGGAGAAGAGGGTTAAGTATACAACTTAGTGAGAAGCTAATCACCCCCCCCCCCCACACACACACACACTTTTTTAAAGGCTGGAAAGTGGTATATACCTGTATCCCAGCACTCTCGGAAGCTGAAGCAGGAAGAATACATATTCAAGCCACGTCTGAACAATTTAGTTGACTTATTAAGACTGTCTCAAAGTGAGAAACAAAAAAGGGCTGGGGGTTTGCTCAGTGCAAAGGTCCTGGATTCAGTCCCTAGTCCCACAAACAAACACAAGATTGGTCCTGTTGTTGCCAAGGCTTGCCCATCATTTTGGGCTGTAGACAGCAGTAGGAGGAGGAGGGTCTTTCAGAGCCTGAGTGCCTGAGCACCCCCAAATATCTCATTCAACAGAAGAGAGGAATATGAAGGCCTAAACCAGCATGGATATGCCAGAGGTGATTCTGTGAGCTGCTGGACGAGGTACTGACCTATCTGGGGATATTGGACCTGGCAGTGAGGGAGAAGGCATAGGACACAGGTTGTCAGGGGAGGGACACACTGTTCTGAGTGGAAGAGGCTCTGTGTGGAAAGCCTTTCTGGTCCTTCTGAGGGCCCCAACCTATGTACTGAAGGCCTCTGTAGGTAGAAAGACACATCTCAGAGAAAATGCTGGGCCGTTTAGTATCTTCTGTGGGTGTGTCAGAGAAAGCCAGCTCCAGCAGCATGATTTTTGCTTTTTTCTACTATAACAGCTCTGATTCCCTTAGTTAAATAGCAGGTAAGAGAGAGTCCGGTCCTTTTCCTGCCTGCTTCCTCCTCAGACATGTTGGTCCTTTTCCTGCCTGCTTCCTCCTCAGACATGTTATAGTGCCTACATTAGGGTTGGCTCTTTAAAGGCCACCAAAAAGGCTGAAAGATCAGGCTGACGTAGGATGGAGACAGACCGTGTTGTCAGGGACACATGGATGGCAGAGTGCTACAGCCTTCTGGTGTCCACCAACTATGCTGTGGCAGGTGAAGCCTTCCAGAAGTCCCTATGGTGGCCTGGGGGTGGCTGAGTGGGTAAGGGGCAGCCTGGCTAAGGCTGGGGAGAAGGTATATGTTAGGAGTCCCCTTTTAGCACAAAAATAGGAACAACGGGTTGTGGAACTATTTAGGGGACTTGGTGATCACCATCTCTGACCTGGGAGCTTACTGTAGAAGAGTCCGGAAAAGCATCTCCCAGGATTAAGTCTAGACTTGTAGGAGGAAGTCCTTTCAGTCAGTCAGACAGGTCTTGCAGTGGGCCGAGGCCTTGGTGTTGGTTAGGAAAGCAAATCTTTTGTAGTGATTTCTGTCAGGTTATGTCATTTACAGGGGCAAAATGGAGAATCTAGTAGTGGCGATGGTAATAACTAATATTTTGAGACACTTCCTGAATTAATATGATGGAAATATTGGCATAAATGGGGCTCCTAAAATGGATAAATGTTCAGTTTATTTGAAGAAGTGACAAAGGCCTTGCGCATAGCTCATCCTGATGAATTTTGTCATATGTAGTCTTAAGAAGCAGGGTGGAACGCAGGGGCAGTGTTCTGTGACAAAGCAGAGGATTTTTTCCTTGTGCTTTTAGCCAAGGACTGCAATTGTATCCTTAGCATCTCAGACATTTTGAGCTGAAAGAAACCTTGATTGGCATCAATTACTTCGAATGCATTCTGCTTATTTTACACAGGAGGTGTCTAGAGCACCAAAGGTTAAGTGACTTTTTTCAAAGTCACCAGGCAGAAAGGGACAGAGCAGGCTAACCTAGCCCACAAACCCCGGGACCCCCAGCTGGAGCTGTCACTCCTGCTGTGTGCCTTGTCTTCACCGGAGTGCTCTAAGTGCTGGAGGCATAGCTGGACCTTCACCACTGGTGGAGAAACTGCTGAGGTGTGCCTGAAAGACCAAGGGAAATGTGAAAGCCCCTTACTGCCCAGTGTTGGGCGTGTCAGTGTCTTGGCTTCCTCTGTTCATGTAGAGACCACAAACGGATTCTGTTTCACCACCTAAATCCCACTTATACGTAGAGGCAAGGGTTCAAGGATAATACAGGAACACAGAAAGCCCAGAGAGCATCACAACTCATCCTGAGATGGCGGCAGAGATGGTGATAGAGATGGCGTGAGTTGGGCAGACATTGACGTCCCATCTTCAAATACCCAGTCTACCAGTGTTTTTTACTTTGTTTCCCAATGTAGACTGCCTTATGGCCATTTTGATTGGATTTTACCTGCCTAGAAGGGAGAAGGGCATGCCAAATAGTACAGTGCAATCTGAATTTGTTATGTCTAGGACAAAGCTGAGAATACATATAATTAGTAGCAGGTTGGACGAGGAAATAAAGAGCACCGTAGAATAAAGTTGTAAGATAAGTTGAAATGAATGTTAAGTGTTTTGTTCTAAAATTACTGCAATAGTGCCTGCCTGGCAAGTACAGGATCCTGAGTTTGATTCCCAGTACCAAGAAAATGAAATAAAATAGCAAATTCCTGAATTAATATCTAGATAGAGACAGAGCTAGATTGATAGGCATTACACAGTTACACAGATGTGCATACCTACTTCTAAATCCTACCTACACTTTACAGGCCAGCCAAATATCTCAGTGGATTAAAGCACCTGCAAGCAGGCACAGGGGCCAGGGGTTTGATCCCTGGGCCTGCCATGCCGGCCCCACCCCGCAGGGTGTGCTGAGACTGCAATTGAGACTGGGTCTGGTGGCACCCACCTGTAATCCCAGCTCTTGGGAGGCTGTAAACAGGAGCATCACTGTGAGACCCATCGCATAGTGAGAACCTGAACACCCTGTAGACCCTTCCCTAAAATACAGAAGAAAAAAATAAATCCTACATTTCATTCACTGATTCCCAGTTCTAGCTGCTCCATATATCCTTCTATTTTTTCCTCAACTATTCTTACCTACAAGTGTCTAAAGTACACATACCACAACACAAACTTGTCTCCTGAGTTAAAAATGTGTGCTCCACTTAATCGCCATCCTGCACAAGAGTCAGCACACAGTAGGTAGTCAGGTACCTAAGCCAGCAACATTCTGGGGAGGGTGCCACTGGGATATGTGGGTCTAGTCCAGGCCCTGGAACCCGTGGGCTACAGTGATCCTAAATCACTCCCGGGATTGCCTTCCCTGGAGGTAACTGAATTTTAAAGCCTTGATATTTTTCAACGGTTACAACAATTACCTGCTGCATCTGCTATTAAAAAAAAAAAAAAAAAAAAAAAAAAGTTGTAGGAGGACACTGTCTATCACACCACTCAAGGGCCCCTTATATAAAGTCACACATATTTTAAAAATAATTTTGTGCCCCCAAAGCCCTGTTTCCATGGAGTATGTTTTCTGTCTGGGCCAAAAGTGCTTTCTGCTACTCTCTTTCTATTGGGAGACCACTGGCCTGGCTGCGTTTCCTCTTGCCCCTGACAGTCAAAAGGCTCAGAGACATTTGGAGCTGGATCACATGCATATGTTGATGTATGTATTTTCCTTGGACAGAATTTCAATTTTTTTCTTATGTCTTATTAGTTACTATTTTAAAGCTTTTTTTTTTTTTTTCCTTTGTGCAGGAATTAAACCCAAGGCCTTATGCATATGAGGCCACATGAGCTAACGGCAGCCCTTAAAGTTTTAGCTCAGTGGCCTAAAGTGCCTGCTTAGACAAGCTTAGGCAGGCGCAGGGGACTGTGGTTCGATCCCCAGCACCACATACCCGCCAGCCCTACCCTTAGGGCAGGCTTAGCCGGCAAAAACCAAAAAATAAAATCATGATGAATTTCAGAAAATAGAAAAAAAGAGAAATTTTCAGTACTTTATAACCTTTCAATTTAAGTGTATAATATGTCTTTGTATATTGTTGGAAATTGTAGAGTAAAAAGGTCTAGAAATAGTGATGTGAGCGATGCTCTCGTGGGAAAGACGCCCTGAGGCAGGCGACCTCAGTCTGATCCGGCGGCCCCACTGCCCTGTCAGGAGCACGAGGTACTGTCTTCTATTCTGCTGTCATCTTTATGAGACACCTAGAGTGACTTCAGGGCCACTCCTTGCCCAGAGTGGCTGTCAGAATAGAGGCAGGAAGGAAAGAGGGAAGATAAAGGATCAACTCTGTGCCGTGGAGGAGCCTTCCTAGGTACCAGATGAGTATGGTTTAGATCTAAACTGTTCCCCAAAGTCTCATATGTTCAGAAGAGGCTTTTTGGAGGGTGACTGGATCATAAGGACACCAGTCTCATCAAAGGGTCAATCCATCTCTGATTTGTGGTTGAGTGGGCTACTGGGCAGTGGGTCCCTGTTGGAGGAAGGACGTCATTGCTTTGAAGGATGTCTCTCCTTGGTTCTCTTCCCACTCACTCCACGTCCCGGCTGCCATGAGGTGAGCAGCTCTCCTGCACCAGGCCCTTGTGCTGTGGTCTTTGTACCTTGGAGCCAGCTGACCAGGAACCAAAACCTCTGACACTGTGAGGCAAAATAAATCCTTCTTTCTCTGAGTGAATTTTTTTTTTTTTTTCAGATATTTGGGCACAGAGAGAAAAGGCTGGCTAATAGGCCAACCCTGCCAAAATTGGCCAGAACTTAGTCTCCTAGACTCACCTAGCTGCAAGGGAAGCTGGATTGTGTTTTTTTCATATTGTTTTTTGCGCATTTCCAGGTTCTGTTACTAAACTTGAAGGGGAGATTTACTCTTAGAATGAGCTGTCAGCTACAATTCCAAGTCTCTCTCTCTTTTCCTCTAGATAGAGAGAGAGAGAGAAAGAGAGAGATAGGAGAGATTAGTATACATATTTTAGTATGTACTCTGTAGTATATGCTATGTACTATATATATATTATATAGCTTTATATATATATAAATACTACCATATATGTATAGTATTTATTGAAGCCATCTCAAATAGTTAATAGACTATTAACTATAGTTACTATTAACTAGTAGCTATAGTTACTTATACTAAAAGTGTAAGTAGACTTCAGTCAATAGTTAAATTTCAGTCAACAAAAAGTACTACATTTTGTTACCCTGTAACCTTTACCACTCTGTTCTTCCCCCTTTTTCTATGAATTTTCACTAGCTCTCAAACTAAAAACATTTTTAAAACATTTGATCAGGATGAACTTCTCCAGAGCTAGAAGGGACCTTAATTTTCTCTGTGAGTTGCATATTCCAGCGCTCCCAGGACCCATTCAGGTCCTAGCCGCAGTCCCCCTGAGCCAGGAGCCAGGGCGTTGCTGAGGGCTGCAGATTCTGCCTTATCTGAAGGGATGGCGCTGCTAGGCCTGCTCTTTGTCACCATGTGAGAATGCTGGCTCCATCTTGCTATATCTTAGAATTTTTTTGGGGGGGGGGCAGAACCAGGGATTGAACTCAGGCCCTTGCATTTGCCAGGGAAGCACTTATTCTACTGAGCCATCTCCCCAGAATTTTTTTTTTTTAAGTGAAACCAAAACTCCAGATTCTTATCTGAACTCTCCCAGTGATGGCTTGCCAAGGCTATAATTTGGTGTACCCTGCAGCCCACAGCCTGCTAGTGTGGGTTCTTGGGTCTGCCCAGGCCTGTTTCAGAGCAGGGTCCCTGTCGTGGCTGGAAAGTCTGCTCAGCGCCCCCAGCTCACCACAGCCCTCTGTGGCTGATCTCTGCCCTGTGAGGTGATTATAAGAACGCGAAGCTGAGCAGGATGCTGGGAAGGTGAGCTGAGTCTTTCCTTTGACTACTGTTTCCGTCTTCAATTATTCTGCTGTGGTGGGATCAGGGAAAGAAGCAAGGCTTGAATCGCAGCTCAGGTTTTACAGTGATTCTGGCCAAGCCATTCAGCTTTGTGTGTGTGTGTGTGTGTGTGTGTGTGTGTGTGTGTGTGTGTGTGTGTGTGTGTTTTGCTTGCTTCTCTCTCTTGCTTTCAAGTAGAATAGCATGGTGGCTAAGAGCATAGACCTCTGCAGCCAGAGGTGGGCCCTGACTTTTCTACCATCATTATAACCTTGAGCAAATACTTAAACTTCCTGGGCCTCAGTTCCTTCTTCTGTAAAATAGGATAATAATTCCATCTCCCCTGCTGGGCATTACTAGTTGGTTTGCATGAATTATGAATAACAGAGCCTAGTGTCTAGGCGCTCAAAGGTAGAACTATGTAAACATTGCCTGTTTCCTCCTCTACTCCTTTGGAATCTATAGATTTTTTAGCACATTTACAAGGGGGCTCAGGGCTCTGGCTCTTCATCTCACAGTGAGCACATGTTGTTTCCAGCGGCCCTCAGCAGCCTGTCTCTGGGACCCCCGTCCAGGCACAGACCTGGGGGTGCTGCGGCCCTGTACCTATCGCTTTCAGCTCTGTCTTGAGCTCTGTTCTAGTACCTTGTCTTTGAGCCCATCTCTCTCTTTTGCTTCTCTCTGCTCATATTTTTCCTGCCACGACCACGTGTTTGGAAGAGAAGGAATGTGTCAGCTGGCTACACTGTCTTGACCTAGGGCCTCACTCAGTTATTCCATTGGCCGTGTAGACATAGTGCTTGACCTGCTAGGCATTGCTGAAGGGCATGTGGCAAGGTGATATGTAAAAGCAGCATGGGTTGGCTTTAGCTAGGACGGGGAGCACTGCAGGTAAGCAGTCCTGGAAGCTGCAGAGAGCCTCCCACACAGGGCTCCACCCAGCAGGCCTGAATGTAGCCAAAGGACTGCAAAAACAACACATGTCTAATAGGACTTGCCAGACATCGTAGCACACACTCATGATCCTAGTACTCAGGAGGCTGAGGCAAGAGGATTGTGAGCCAGCCTGAACTACACAGCAAGTTCAAGGCTATCTTGGACTACACAGTGAGAACCTGCCTTACAAAACAAAACAGAATTATCTTCTTCCCTCATGATATTGGGTGTAGAGAAATTTAAACTGTTTTTATCTCAATCCAGCAGTTATTTTCTCATTCTTTAACATGTCACCCTCCAATTTTTTTTTTCATCTTTTAGGTTAATTTGAAGAGATCTGACCTGACTAGCTCAACTGTATACATACAGCTCTTCAAGGAAAATTAATATTTGCCCTGAGAGGAACAAGTAACACAGGTATGTATTGTTAAAACTCTCCTTTTTCCTGCTTCTCTCCACCTCCTCATATATATGTTAGTAAGCATGGAGTAGAAGTGGGAAGGGAAGCGTTAACTACCCTAGACCAATGTGTACAGGTAGCCTAGCCTCCTGCATTATGGGCAGTATTTCTTCAATGCTAGAGATGGAACCCATGGCCCAGGCCAAGTGAAGGCCCTCCTGCTGAGCTATACTCTTCCACTTCCTAGATTTAAAAGCCATAATTAACCAGCTGCTGCCTCACCCTGGGTGTTTGTTCAACATTAATCTGACTAGCTGAGGTGACAGGGCTCCAACGGGGTGAGGGACAGGCTCTATAGGGGACCCCTCCAGCATCTTTAAGTGCAGTGCTGTGTCCTTATTTAAGCCAAGGGCCCTTTAGAATCTGACTAATGGTCTGAGGCCTCTCCCCTGAAAACTCATGCACAAGCTTTCACATATGATTTCAGGGAGTTCCAGGACCCTAAAGTCCCACAGGGGCTTCACAGACCCTCAAGTTAAGAATCCTTGTAATGGAGGGTTATAGACAGCCTTTGGGGAATCTGACTGACCCCAGAAATAAAATGATGTGTCAGAAGCAAAGATATAAGAAAACTGCTCAACAGATCAAATGTTGCTGCAGATGAGAGAGCATTCTGAGATCTCTCGTCTTGATGCAAAATTGTATGAGGGACGCTTTAAAAAATAACTTCTAGTAGGGATGGTAGTACACTCCTGTGAATGCAGGATTGTGAGTTCAAGTCTTATGTGAGCAACTTAGAAAGATCCTGTCTCAAATTTTTTTAAAAAGGCTGTGACCATTGATTTTCTTTCCCCTCTGAGTTGAGAACCCTTTGCCAGGGATCATCTGCAGTGTTTTGAGGTCCCGTATTTGCTAAAGTTGCCTTGATTTTAGAAAAGGATTCCTGAGGCCCCTCTGGACCTGGCTAAGGGACACTGAGTCAGCTACACCCCACTTGGTTTTGGAGTTTATTTGCTCTGCCTGTTTCATCTCCATTCTTGGCTACCAGAGTTCGTGTAATGACTGATTTTTGCAGAGGCCACTTGGAATCATTCCAGGAGAAGCAGTTGCCATAGACACCTGGGCTATAGGAGTTACCACTTTCTTCTTTCTCTTTCTCCACCTTCTCCTCTACCCCTTCCTCCTCTTCTTCTTCTTTTCCTCTTTCATTTCCCCCTTCCCCTCCTCCTCCTTCATTAGCTTGTGTTTCTCTATTTCCTGAGGTAACATGTGATGCTCTGTTACTCAGCTGAGCAGCAAGGAAAAGGCTAAAGGTTTGTTACTGTTACATTCGTTTATTCAGGGTATGTGTGTATGTGTGTGTGGTATGTAAAGTAAAGCTACTTTTTTTTTTTTTTTTTGTGGAACTGGGGATTGAACTCAGGCCCTTGAGCTTGCCAGGGAAATCCTTATTCCACTGAGCCATCTCCCCAGCCCCTCTAAAGCTACTTTAAAACATGAATATTAGGGTTTCTTGGGGAATAATATAATATACATATATAGCTTTTGTGCTATAATTTTATTTTTATTTTATTTTTATTTTTTTTACATTCTTTTTTTTTCCATTTATTTTTATTTTATTAAAATACAAATGTCAATCAGACAGTTTCAAGACACCTTAACCATACAGAGTCGATGAATTAATACATTGCAAACTGTTTTCATAGCGTTTTGGTATTGTACAAGGTGCATACATGAAATTATATTTACAGTTTTTTTTATAGCTGAATTATATCAAAGATTCAATAATTATTTACCTAGTGGATGACCATAGCACTAAAAGCCGACATAATATCCTGTCCAACCACCATTAGTGCAGATCTGGCCTCTCATAGAATTATGTAGAAGCACAGCGTTATCTATCCCAACTGTACTGTCTATACACACACATCCTGATTTTTTTCTTTCTACAACCCTTCCTTTGTCTACACCTGTCAAAGGTGGGCACTCCATTGACATTCAACTAACTTAGGTGCTTGAACTCGACACCACAATCCAACACAGTCCAGCATTCTGCAACCATAGGGAGTTATTCAAAGAAATTGTCGACCATATCCATTTACAGCTCAGCTTAATATTATGGGCTCACGAT
>PVKA01020652.1:0-39993 GCA_004027165.1 Ctenomys sociabilis
TATGTATTAAAATTTTTGAAAACAGAACACACTGCTTTATTTCTAGGTTCTCTATTCTATTTCATTGGTCTACTTATTTATAACACTTTGTCTTGCTGGGTGTGGTAGTACAGCCCTGTAATCCTAGCACTCAGGAGGCTGAGGCTGGAGGGGCTACTGCATGTTTGAGGTCAGCCTGGGCCAACCTGAATTCCATAGTGAGATGCTATCTCAAACAACAACAAAAACCAAAGAAAATACTAGATCTATGGTGGCTGATACAGAGGACTGGAAATTGAGCTCAGCTCAGGCAACTTACAAGGTCTTGTATCAAAAAGGGGTAGGGGTTAGGGGTGCTATAGTATTTCAAAGTCCCTATATTCAACCCCCAGTACCACCAAAAAAAAGAGTAGAACTGTGTGTTCTGTCATTGCTGGGCAAAACTCAGTTACAAAATCCTACAGCTTTGATGCTTCCTTTGAGGGAGGAGACAGTTTTATTCATAACTCTTGATTTGGTTTATTCAATTATTATAGATGACGTTTTTTTACTTTTAGTTTTACAAAGTTATATGCTCCTAAGTATTCTTTCTTTTTTCCTAGATATTAACTGCATCACAATTTTCAAATAGCCTCATAAACTTCTTCATTACATCCTCTTTTCAGCACCTAACCTTAGCATCCCTAACATTATTTATCTATGCCTTTTACTGTTATTCTTTATCAATTTTAGAAGAGGCTCACCAACTTTAGTAGATTTTAAACAACTTTTTTCTGTTGATCCTCTACATTATATCAGTACTGTGCAAATGGTGCAGAGAACACTCTGATATTAGACTACTCAGGTTTCTATTCCACCTTCTGCACCTTGGGCTCATTCTTCTCTTACTGCCCCCACAGGGTCATTATGTGTACTGAGTTAATAAATATGACATATTCAGAAGATAGGACATAAAAACTGAGTCTCTGCTATTACTATTATTACCACTAGTACTGTTACTGTCTTGTTGTTGTTGCTTTTTTTGATACTAGAATTGAACTTACAACCTTGAGCTTGCCATGCAGATCTGTGCCACTGAGCTATCTCCCAGCCCACTAGTAGTAGTATTATTACTAAAAATTCAACTACTAGACTACAACTAAGGGAAGACACTTCAATAGACTTAGAGGAGTAAAGTCAGCAAGCACACAGATCTCTGGTGTTACATAATGTGACTGTTACTATTACTTAGCAATTTACTTACCTACCAAATATAGGCTAGAAATGTCTGAATTTATGTGACTAAGAACTAGAGGCCAATAGAAAATATCTTTCACTTGAATGCACAGATATAATTATAGCCAGGTGTGGTGATGTACACCTGTAATCCCAGCCTTTAGGAGGCTGAGGCAAGAGGACTGTAAGTTCAAAGTCAGCCAGGAAAATGGTTGAGGATGTAGTATCTTAGCCTTCCTGGAGAGGGAGGGAGAAAAGAAGAAAGTAAAAGACAGAGAAAGGGAGGTGTCAGCAGGTGAAGGAAGGAAGAGGAAGTGTCACAATGGCAAGTTCTTATCGCACTAAAAACTAAACAAGGCACTGTTTGATGCTGGCCAAAGTCTAGAAAACCTGACATGGGAAAGCTATTAGGCAGAGTGTATTGTTACATCTTTAAAAAAAAAAAAAAAACTTTATTTATTTGAAACAGTCTTGCTATGCAGCTCAGACTCATAGTAAACCTCCTGTCTCAGCCTCTCCAGTATGTAGATTATAGGTGTGCACCATTACACCCAGTTTCGGTGGCTGGCATGGTGCACCAAGGGTTCTGGTGGGCTGGCACTGCACATGGAACTAAGGATCAAACTCAGGTCCTTGTGC
Organism: Ctenomys sociabilis; assembly: GCA_004027165.1. NCBI lineage: Eukaryota > Metazoa > Chordata > Mammalia > Rodentia > Ctenomyidae > Ctenomys > Ctenomys sociabilis. Next base: position 1,834 of record PVKA01020652.1, read on the forward strand.
TTGCCAGGCAGATACACCACTGAGCTATCTCCCCATCCCTGTCATATTATCTGAAAGGCAAACTGCAGACATGTATAAAAACTTTTAGACTGTGCAACATGGCGCAACCCTGTAATCCCAGAGCTTAGCGAGGCTGAAAACAGGAGTATCACTGTGAGTCGGATCTGTGTAGTGAGACCCTGTACTAACTACATTAAAAAAAAAAAAAATTAACATGCCTGGGCATGGTGGTACATGCCTGAAATCCCAGCACTAAGAAGGCTGAGCCAGGAAGATCACTGAGTTTGAAGCCAGCCTAGGCTACAAAGCGAGTTCAGTGCCAGTCTGAACTATACACCAGACTCTTCACCTCAAAAAACTCCATCAAATGTTTTCTGACCTGAACTCAAAAGTGAAATCTGTATAAAGCATAATATTCACCCCTCTCTCATGTGTTGCCCCAGTGTGTCCCACCCTGTAGAGAATGGATGAACTCTGGACACGCAGAGCACACTGCTGCTCCAACCTACTGAAAATCTGTTCCTTTTTCAAAGCATATTGCCAAAGCAAACTTAAGATTTTAAACTCAATCATATTAATTTTCATAAACAGAACTGGTCTATACTTTATAAGACTGATGCAATAGAATAAATAGGAATTACAGAAGTACTAAACATCTAAGAATAAAAAAACCAAGAATAAAACACTGGAACACTGAAAAGCATAGTCTAAGTAACTATAATACAATAATATAATTCTGCCAGACTTCTATCAATACTTAAAAATTTTATTTATGTATTTGTCTTTTTGAGACGGATCTCACTATGCAGTTCAAGCTGGCCTTGAGCTCACTTTTTTAGCCCAGTCTGGTCTCAACCTTACAGTGATCCTCCTGCCTCAGCCTCCATGGCGCTGGCATTACAGACATGCACCACGATACCTGTCTTACTACTTAAAAATATTAAAATACTTCAAATAAAATTAGATGAGCTAATATTAATCTCAAAGTAATCTAACTTGACCTTGTCTTCCTTGACTTCCATTTTTTTTGTATTTAGGACAGGGTCTACGGTGTCTACAGGGCCTACAGGGCCTACGGGGTCTCACTGAGTAGATCAGACTTGTAGTGATCCTCCTGTTTTTCAGTCTCCCAAGGGCTGGGATTACAGGCGTGAACTATCACTCCCAGGCTCAACTGCTGCCAGTGTGACATGGGGGTGGGGCAGGCACTGTAGGCCGGAATCCAACTCCTGGCCCCTGAGTCTGCCTAAAAGCAGATGCTTTAATCCGCTGAGCTATTGGGCCAGCCCTTTTCCTTGACTTTCCCATATTTTAAAGATTCCATGTTAGCTTTCCTACTAAATGTAGCAATATTCAAAAGCACTGACCTTGCCGTGGCTTCGTTCCACTTTCTGAAAACACTTATTCAGGGACAGATTATGACGAACAGAATTCTTCCACCCTGTTGGTGCAGTAGCGAAATATGGGAAGCGGTCCAGAATCCAGCTATAAATTTCTTTGACAGGCAAACATTTATTTGGCGAGTGTTCGATAGCCATATAAATGAGAAGGCTAAAAGAGTACGGGGGCTTTGAGGAGGCTGCTTTGCTGTCTGGGTTCTGGTGGCAGGGTGGTCTGTGGGATGGCACAACCCCACCCTCGATGTCATACAGGGGGCTCAACCCCGGGAGGCCCTCACCACCCAGGCTGAAGTTTGTAAGCAGATTGGTACTTTCATGAAGCCAGTTCAAACTTGTCAGCTCATCATCTGCTGACTCACTGCCCACAAGTGCAGCCTCTGGCCGGGTGGCGTCAGCAGCTTCAGGTAAGCTTCCCATTGTGTAAATCTGGCTCAGTCCTGCCACCTTCTCAGCTCCTGGAGTTTCGGCTCTTTTATCTGGAGTCATTCCAATTACTGGACCCATTTACTCTTATAGGTCTGCAAAGAAAAGAATCATCAATAAATGTAATACCCAAGAACCATAAATTCCAGAAAAAGGAAATTAATATATGTTTTGTTTTATGTATTTGGTACAGGGTCTCACTACATAGCTCAGACTCATAGTGATCCTCCTATTTTTATCTTTCCCAGTGCTGGGATTATAGGCATGCACCACCATGCCCAGTCTTAGGGTGACAGGCTCAGCAAGCTGGGGGCAGGGCCAGTGCAGCAAGTGGTTCTGGGTGGAGCCTGGTCCCTGCCTTGCCTAAGCAGGCACTTAGTCCACTGAGCTATCTCGCCAGCTCTACAATCCTCAAACCAAAAAATGTTGCAGTCAGTTATCCCATATAATATTTAAGCATATTTTATAATGCAGATATTGATAGTTATAATATAAAGAGAATCTATTCCTATTATTTCAAACAGTGGTACATAAAATGAAATCTTATAACATCGTATGTATGAGTGACAAACAAAATTACACAATTTAAATACTTAGCATGTAGCCAACCTACAGTAACCAATAATAAGTTATTACTAAAACAAGTAGGAGGGCTAGGGAGATGGCTCAGTGAAATAAGCACTTCCCTGGCAAGCCCAAAGGCCTGAGTTCAATCCCCAGCTCCACCAAAAACAATAAATAAATGAAAAATACAAAAAATAAAAACAAATACTCTATGTCTTTGAATTGTAAGACTTTATATTCCTGAATGGTCTATATTTTATTTTACTATAATATTCATATATATATATATATATATATATATATATATATATATATATATATAGTTAATTCTAAAAAATAATCAAATGTGGATTAGCATTTAAACTAAATGAATAAATAATAAATAAACCAACAAATCCTTTCCTCAAATCAGAAATAGTTACTGTGAAAGGCTCCACATGCAGTTACTCATGATGCTGCAGCAGCAGGACCATGAGTTCAAGGCCAGTTTAGCTGATCTAGCAACCCCCTCTTCAAATAAAATTTAAAGAGGAACTGACAGTGTAGGTGCTCAGTGGAACAGCCCTCTTGACTTTGATCCCTAGAGTTATAATTTAAAAAGTTAACCATTTCTAGTATTTTAAGGCATGTTATACAAAGCTACTTGTTTTCAAATTATTTATTTTAAATTAACAAGAAATTGTATATATTCATGAATACAAGGTGATATTATGGTAGTAAATATATTATACAATGATAAAATTAAGCTAATGAATCCATCCAGACCTCACACACTTTTTACTACTTTTTGGTGAGAACACTTGAAATCTGTTGTAGCAATCTGTAATACACATAATCACTCAATGCAGTCGCCATGCTGCACAACAGAGGACTAGACCCAACTCTCCTGGGTAACTGAAATGCTGTGCCCCAAGCCCCTTCCCACAGCACTGGCAGCCACCACAGTGCTACTCCTATGACTTTAACACAGCAACATTTATTCCTTGTTCTCTCTCTCCCTTTTCCTCTCCCTCCCTCCTTCTTTTATGTACAGAGTCTCCAGATGCAGTTCCCATTGACCTTGAACTCACTATGGAGACCAGGTCCACCTTGAACTCAAAACAATCCTCCTGCTTCAGCTTCCCAGAGCACCAGCATTACAAGACTGCACCACTGCAGCCAGCAATTTCCAGTATTTTAAATCTGAGTTCTGTGTCACCTACTGAAGCACTGATGTATACTTCAAAGTTAACATTATCTTAGGTTTGAACTACCACTATACTGTTAAGGAGAGTAGGAAAAGGCATTTTATTTTTATTTTCTCAATTGATTTTCAAAAACACACACTAAAAAAAAGAAAGAAACCATTAAGGGAAAATAATTGACCAGAGAGGAAAGTAACAGAATTAATGTGCCATTTCACTTTCAATGGCTCATGGCCATCTATTGCCCTATTCACTCTGCATGTGTTTATGTAACTAAAGTGGGAGAAGTACCTTCAGAGTTTCATTATGTTTAACACAGCTGGAAGGTCACTTTAAGAAAGTCTAAGAACTGGTTAATTTTGGATGTCTACCTAGATTTCAGTAGTTATTATTAGATACAAACACATAATACTCAATTAGTAATGGGAAAATACTTCAGGGGTTGTATGTTCCGTTAAACATTTTTCATACCATATCTCAATTAACCATTAAATAAACCCTATGACTAATAGGGTTAACTAATCTATTTAAATGTGAAAAACGGATTCAAAGGTTAAGCATCTTGCTTATTGCCTAGCTATTTAAGTGGAAACACTGGAATTTAAACCCAAAAAGACTAACTTCAGAACCAAACTCTAATCAGCATAAACTTTGACCACATTAAAAAGACATCACCTATCAGAACAATCATTTAAATCTTATTCATTTAAATTATCAGCATTCCCTTCATATCCAGTCCTTATTTCTCTCAGGTAGACCAGTAACTTAAAACATCAAGACACCATAAAAGGAAAAGACCAAACTACAACATACTTGACTTTTTCTGTCAATCAATTATCAAGACCACATATATAAAAATTCACACATATATATACAATATATTTCAATTGACATCCAGTATGTAACTGATTAATTTTTCCGTTTTAGTACCAAAGTCTTTTAACTTATACAGACTTTATTTTTTGATTAATTGATTTTTGACTGATAACAACTGAGAAAGGGTCTTGCTATGTAGTTCAGCCCAGAGTGGCCTCAACCCCATGGTGATCCCCCTGCCTTAGATTCCCGAGCACTGGGATTACAGGCATGCACCACAACATCTGGCTCCAGAGAGACTCAAATGTGATGAGTGAGTGGTGGAACACAACTGTAATCCCAGCATTTGGGAGGCTGAAGCAAGAGATGGATCACAAGTTCATGCCCTGCCTAGGCCACCTAGTGAGCCCCTGTTTCTAAAACCCTAAGCCTACCCCTAACCTAACCTGGAAAACTTAGTGGTCTTATTTCTAAATGAATTAAATGAGTATATATATATATATATACATACATGTATGGGGATGTACATTCAGCTAGCTCAAAAGTGCTGCATTTAATCCTCAGGACAACAAAGGAAAATGAACTATAGTTATTTCAAGTACATATTACACACTTCAGCAGTTTGCCATACTAATACAGGAAGTGCCTGGGAGCTAATGGTCACGTCTTGTACAGGCCAAAAATAGTGCATTAATCTCATGATGCCTAATAAATTTAGTATTAAAATACTGATAGTTTTCATGGCACACACTTTTTTGGTGGTGCCCCCCCACATATATGTGTATTTTTTCATCTCCCTAAGGTTCTAAAGCTAATAAAAAGAATAGCCAAAATTATAAACCTGGCAAAATTCTGCATCTAAATCTTTTGTCCATTAAAGTTGTACAAAATTTAAGCAACTTTTACTTTTAGCAATACCACTGTACTTTAAAAGGAGTGAGTCAACATATACTCAAAAATCAGTCTTAGTTACTACCACTGATTAAATACTTTCATCAGAAACTAGTGGGCATGGTGGTGCATGCCTGGGCTACATACAAAGTGAGTTCAAAGCCAGCCTGAACTGCATAGCGATACCCTGTCTCAAAAAGACAAAAAAAAAAAAAAAAAGTAAATGAATAAATAATTAATTAAAATGTGTTTAGTACAGACCCTAGTATGTAGCAAGCACAGATGTTAATACTAATAATATTTGCTTTTGCCTGAGCTGTGTAGCCCAAGCTGGTCTTTAACTCACAATCCTCCTGCCTCAGTCTTCTGAGTGCTGGGATTATTATACGCACCATATATATAATGTACACATTTGAATAAGGACTCAGGACCATTTTGAAAAGTTAAATGAAAATTTATACCAAAACCTAGCAAATATTTCACAGTCTTTGATCCACCAATTCCAACAACTCATTTTAAAAGAACAATGCCACACAGGGAAATCTTGGCCCTCCAAACATCCATCAATTAAAGATAATGAAAAACTATTAGCAAATCCTTCAACAGAGAACTGGTAACTAAACCACATGTATCCATCCAATGTAATGTTTAATAGCCATTAAAAATGATTATCTAAAAAAGACTGAAATACTTTTATAGTTGTATTTGCATTACTGTCGCCCCTCCTACCCTCCCCCATCCCTCTCACTGTCTCCCAGACACACACACACACACACACACACACACACACACACAAACACACAATTCAAAAAAGGTCATGGACTTATCAGAAAGCTTAAGACAAAAACAGAAGCCACCTCTTAAGATTCTCAGAATAGCCCATTCTGTTACAAAGTGTTTCCTTACAACAAATTAGCTCATCAGTAAAAAGGGGCAACAGCCGCTTTAGCATAACATAAAAAAATCCTGTTCATTTGTACATGACTTTGCCAAGTAACAACAGCTAAACCCAAACAGGCTAACTCAGTGGAAAACAGAGCTACTGAAAGTACTAAAGCACAGTGCTGAATACAATTTTCATTCAACCCAGGTTCTCCTCCTTGACAGACTTTAGCTACAGCTCTTTTTGGAAATGAGCTCCTGTCCAAATCTTCATTTCTGGCACCCTGTCTACACTATTGTAGTTTCAACCATCCTTTTCCTTCTTTCATCTTTCTGACCACAGTATTTCTTTGTGACAAACTCAATGTTTTAAAACATTCTAATGTTCTAATATTTATTTGTATTAGCATTCTACTACAAAGCTGCAGTGTTTTAGATGAGTTGACCCAGCAGCTGTAATTTTATCATTTTTAAGAATATATAGTAACATGCAATATTGCTAGAAAAAGCTGTACATATAGACAAAAAATTTTAAGAAAACTTACAGATTTTACTTGGAAAACTCTAGTTTTATATGAAACTTTGTCTTAAGTGGAAAACATTCACCGGCAAAGCACTAATGATACATATCATTAGTTTGTTTCATTAAGCAAATGTGCAAAGAACAAAAAGGAAATCTAGGCTGTAAATCTTTTAAGAACCACTATTTTAGCCAGGCATTCTGGGATAGGAAGACTGAAAGTCAGAGTTCAGCCAGGAAACTTAAGAGATACTGTTTCAAAACTAAATTATAGGTAGATAGACAGGCAGACAGATTTTAAGGGTTAAGGGGAAAAAGAGGGTGTAGTCTGGGGATGCAGCTCTGCCTCACTAGATTCCATCCCTAGTATTGGGAAACAAAACAAAACTTCAAAAACCTTGTGGTTTCTGTCTAGTTGTTTCCCCCAAAGCTCATGCAGTCGTGGGACAGACTTAAGAGTTTGTGACTAACCTTCAATCCACTGGGGCAGAAAGCCTGAAGGGAGCCAGACTTGCTTTTGGCCGCCACTGCTGCTGCTACTCCTTCTTCCTTGGCTCCTGGCCCTCTGCCGTGCACTACTCTGCTTCAGAGCCAGCTGAGCACGGACTGAGACCTCCAGTAACTATGAGCTAAATAAACCTCTCCTTCCCTCATTTTGGGTATCGGGTGCTTGTCCCAGCAACTAGAAACAAGTAACTGAGACAAAAATAAATAAATAAATTATATATATATATATATATATATATATATATATATATATATATATATATATTACATACAGTAAATATTCAAAGGAAGCATTAGAGGTCAACAGACTACAGGAGAATATAATGCAGAACTGGAAAAGTACACAATTTGATAATCTGTGTGGGGGTGGGCAGAGAAGCTACAACTAGCATAGTCAAGTAATTAACACAGCCACTAAACCATTTCTGAACTAACCACTAAAAAGAGATTAAATATAAAAGAATTTAGCAAATGTAGATTTGTGTTAAGACTTCAAGTATACTACATTTTAGAAAGGAACCTTTTCTCCTTATAAGGAGAATTTTAGAAAAGTTCAAATAAATTTGGTATTGTACATTCATACTGGAACCCTGTCTAGACCCTGTCACTGTGTAATAATATGGTAGTACCTGAGAGGGCTTGGGAGTTAAAGGTGCCATTTTTGCCACAGTAGCATAGCTCATAAATTTCCCAATGTATCTAGTAAGAGATTTCAAGATCTTCATGTTGTGTTCAGTACTACAGTGATATTCTACTCTAGAACAAGAATAAAATTATATAATGAAATTTCTTAAAATGATCATTTCTCATTTTGCTTTATCATGATTTTTTTTCTTCTTCGTTTTTCTCTGTATTTTAGGAAAGAATGTACAAGGTGTTCAGGTTGTCACTACTAGATCAGACTTGTAGTGATTCTCCTGTTTACAGCCTCCCAAGTGCTGGGATTACTGGTGTGCACCCAGGCTCAATCTATATCTTAGCACACTCTGCACTCTGGAGGCAGGGCCTGCATGGCAGGCTCAGGGATTGAACCCCCAGCCCCTGTGCCTGTCTGCAAGTGCTGTAATCTGCTGAGCTATTTGGCTGGTCCCATGCTTTGTTTTTGGCCTCACTTTGTTGTTCAGGCTGGAGTGGGTGTGGTTCAACTCACTCCAATTTTCCTGCCTTAGCCTCCCAAGTGTAGAAGCATGCCCAGTCCCTCTGCTCTTTTTGACCTTGTAAGTTGTCATTATTGCTTATCTACTTAATTTTTTAAATTTATCTACTTACTTACCATATCACTCACCATAGTGCCTACCTGGCAAGTGCAAGGTCCTGAGTTCAATCCCTGATACAAAAAAAAAAAAGAAAGAAAGAAAGAGAGACCACCTATGATCACTTTCCATTTACTTAAGATGTCTGGGGCTGAGAATGCAGCTCAGTAGCAGAACGTGTGCTCAGTACTCCAGGCAGGTGCTGTGCCACTGAGCTAGCCCTGTGCTTGAGCTAGCCCAGAGAACCTGGGTTCAATCCCCAGCACCACAAAGAGGGGGGAGAAGCTAGTGAATTTTCAGATTTCACTCATCTGAGCATGTCTTCATTTTGCCCTTGTTTTTGGAAGATGTTTGGTAGCTAATATTCTAGACTGACTACTATTTTAGTTTACTACACATCATTTTGTGATCTTTCATGTTATTGAAACTTTGATTTCCTTCAAATATAATCTGCTCTCTTAAAAGAATTCCCCTTTATTAATCTCTTATATTTTCCATTTTATCTCCATTGCATTCTGAATTTCTTCAGATTTACCTTTCATTACTCCAATTTTCCTCAACAGTTTGTTTACATACTTAGCCACCAAATTTTACAGTCAATAACTATGCATTTCTAGAATTTCTGACTCTTTTCGAAAATATTTGTTCTTTTCTCATGTTAAGACTCTCACTGAACGTATTAAATGAACTTTTATCTACTGCATCTGATAATTCCCAGTCACTATTTACTAGTCTGACTCCCCTTAGTTCCTTATAATGGGGCCAGTGCTTTTAGATGACTGGTAACTTTAATTGTAAACTACTTATTTTAATTATAATTTTACAAATGTGTCCTGGATAATGATTATGTAAAGTTTTAGCAGTCCCTTGGTAGTAACAGTCCAGGCACATTTTAAATGTTTTAGTGTGGATTCATGTTGTACACCAGTGTCAGTGCTGGCTTGTGGCAGGCATATTTTCAGTAAAGATTTTATTTTTCCTGTTTACAACAATATTTTTGGGCAGGGAGGGCAGAACTGGGGACTGAACTCAGGCCCTTGTGCTTGCCAGGCAAGCGCTTATCCTACTGAGTTATCTCCTCAGCCCTGCAACAATATTCTAAGATAATTTTCTGGGAACATGAAAGGATTTCTAGATCATGAAGCACTTGAATGATTTAGCCCTACAGGCCTCCAAAATAATGGGGAAGAATATTCCTGCTACACACTCTATCTTGACTAGGTCTGGGTTTTGCTTCCTGACCCTGAGCCCTCTAAAGCCATAAAAATACAAAAAAATACCCTCAGGGAAATGGCCAGCTTCAGAATGCAGTTTACTTTGAGGATTTCCACTTAGGTGTTTGGTCTAGGTTCTTTACTTTTGGACAGAACATGGATGCATTTATAATGATTTTATCTGGCATTTCAGGATGCTTTCAGCAGAAAGTGGGTTCAGCTAGGTACTTAGTTCACCATGCTGCGGGAAGCAATTAAATGCTGAAATTAGTTCTTCACAGCAACCTCACTGAAGTACAGCATCCTTCATTTTAGTTCACCAATTTTTAAGGGTTTTCTGTCTTGGCCGAAAATAAACCCGACATATCCCCAGCCCCAAAGAGTTGTTCAGTATGATGGCAATCCCCAACCAGAAATAGGTAGGCAACATATGCTTGGACACAGAAGATTAATGTCGAAAACTTTACATAGGGCCAGCAAGACAGCTCAGGGACTAAGCACCTGCTTCAGCAAGTGCAGGGACTGGGGTTCTATCCCAGCACCACAGGCTGCGCTGGTGCCAGGCACACTAAACCAGAGTCCAGGAGGGGTGGTGCATGCCTGTAATCCCAGCGCTGGGAAGGCTGAAAACAGGAGGATCACTACAAGTATGAGTTGCATAATGAGACCCTGTACCAAATACAAAATTTAAAAAACCAACAACTCTACATACATTTTTAAGAAGAGGGACCTCTTCCTCATTTCCTTTAACAATTATAAATATAGAGAAACAATGAGCCTGGAACTATTACCCAGGGTCACTGCCACATAGCAAGTGTCATTGAAGCACAGTGCTCAGCAGCTGCCAAGGCAAATAGGACTGTAGCTTAGGTTCAGCACATGTTGGCAACCTACATGTTGCAGCCGCAATAGCTGCTGAGCACATATTCATGTACACTTATAATCAAAGCACTTGGGAGGCTGAGGCAGGTGGACTGCTTTTGAGTTTGAGGCCAGCAAACATACATAGTGAACTCAACTCCAGCCTAAACTACACAGGAGACTGCCTCAAAAAATAAAAAATACAACAGCCACAAAAAAAAAACAGGAAAGGAAATTAAAAATCTTTGATTTTAAGAAATATCACGTTAAAAAAAAAAAAAGAAATACCACATGATGTTACATCTCCCAAAGGACCTAGGCAACATATCACAATGAGCATGTTAATTTTTCAGTACTCTTTTTTTTTTGTCCAGATCCAGGGACTGAACTCAGGCCTTTGCACTTGCCAGGGAAGCACTTATTCTACTGAGCCATCTTTCTGCTCCCCCCCTTTTTTTTTGTAGTACCAGGCATTGCACAGAAACCTGAAGGTGTGTGTATATATGTTAAACCAGTGAAGGATAAACAATTCTCTTATTAAAATGTTACAAAAGTAAAATCTAAGTGATGAATGTTGATATTAACCACATCTGGAGAAAGTGAGACAGAGGTGAAGAATCTGAGCTGTGCAATGCCTGTCTTCAAATCCCAGTTCTGCCAGTCACCTCAATTTAGAACTGTAATAGTGCTACACCTACTTTCATGAAGTAAGAAAACAATAGCATTTAGCAAAGAGGTGTGGAGTAACCTCACAATATTTGCTGCAGAGATAGTTACGACAGATAGTAATTACTGTTATTAATTTTTAACTTAGTAGCTTTCTTTATATGCTGTAATTTGTCATATTCTTCAAATAACAAGAAATATAAAATCAGTAACAAAACCTGAAGTTTTAAAGTAAAAAAAAATGTTTCCTCTATGACTGATGATGTCTGCTGACAAGGCAGCCAAAACTAGGTCTTGCCAGCAGACTCTGCAACAGGTGTTCCATCATTTCCGTATGATGACTTTCACTTCCTTCTTCTGTTTCCAAGTACTTTATCTTTCTATACCTTTGCCAATCATGCTACATGACAGAACACTACTTCAAATTTTTTTAGCTTAAATAATCTAAAACAATTTAAAAATCAGAACTGTTAAGAAAGGTGTGGTGGTACACACCTGTAATCACAACACTCAGGAGGCTAAGGTACAAAGATCACTAAGAATTGAGGCCACAGTAAGTTCAACGAACTAAACTATATGACAAGGCCCTGCCTCAAAAATACTTTTAGCATTTTGATAATAATGGTCCAAAAAGTCTACATTCCTTTTTGAATAATTGTGCTATTGACAAATTTTCATACGCAAAGAATTAAAATGTTGAATTTTCACTATTAATGCCATTTTCCATAACAGAGACAGCTCCCCACCCCTGTATTGTCATAACAAGAATACTTAACTAAACATATATTCATTCAAGGTTAATTCAGAATCTATATCTATTTCAATTTTTTTGTAACAGAACCCGGGATTGAACTCAGGCCCTTGCACTTGCCAGGCAAGCACTCATTCTATGGAGCTATTTCCCAAGTCCCAAGATTTTTTTTTTTTTTTTGCAGTACCAGGATTGAACTCAGGACCCTATGCTTGCCAGGCAAGTCAAAATTCTTACCAAAGTAAAACACTCAATAATTTCTGATCTACTTTCAAGATACTGCATCATAGTGAATTTTAGCTTTTTTTTTTTTTTTTAAGACAGGATTTCACTCTGCAGTTCAGGATCACCTTGAACTCCCTGGGATCCTCCTGCTTCAGCCTTCACTGCTGGGATTACCAGTGTGCACCATTACACTCACATGAATTTCAGCACATCTGTCTACGATTTCATTCATTCATTCACTCACTCATTTTTTAACAGTGCTTGTGCATGCTAATCCCATGTGCTACCTCACTGAGTACTTCAAAAGTAGGGGTTCATTAATACAAGGTACATTCTTATAATTTCAGTACTTCTGGAGGCTGAGAAGAACCTTAAATTTAAGCCCAGAGTTGGGTGACATAGCAAAATTCTCTCAAAATAAAATAAAAAAGGCTAGGAATGCAGCTCAGTGGGAATGCCCTGAGTTGAATCCCCAGTACATAAATAAATAAATATCCCCCCAAGCTCTTGGCCCTGAAATTCTCATGAATATAAGTTTTGTAGGATATACTTTATTAAGTTACCATATATAGACCCATAGCAAATAAAGAATTACATTTAAACTCAGTTCAACTGATCTGTTCAATATTTTTAAATGATTTTAAAATTTCTAAAATTACATTGAATCTCTTCATGCTATAATTTTTTTTTTTTTTTTTTTGTTCCAACAATCAAACTCAGACATCTCACTTGCCAGGCAGACACTGTGCTGCAGAGCAACACACATCCCTGGCCCCTATATTTTATATTTTAAATAAGTTTCTATCTTACCTATACATATAGCTCCTAAAAGCCCTAAATCTATGTTGTTTCTATATAGTTTTTTAATTGCTAAATTCTACATTTAAACAGCTTTATGTAAGAATTCTTATTGGGAGATAAAATACAGCATTGAAAAAGATTCAGATCAAAATACACCGTGACAATTGTAAATTCCTTCATCCCCAAAGTAAATTTGCCCAACCTATGTTTCCTTACATCCCTACCAGAGGCAATGAGTACTTCCCTCACTGCCCTCCCTGGGTAGTGGGGAGAATCGATTTTGCTGTTTCTAGTAAGTCTATACCACAGTGAAAAAGAGCCATGCCATTTGTTACATCCTACTTGAACTGTGATACACTCAAAGCTAAGGCTTGAATAACTGTATGAAACACCCTGAAGGATACTTTAGTCAGTCCTACACTTAATGCCTGGGACAATGACCTCAAAAGTGTACTTAAACAACATCTGACCTACCTAGAGTTGCTTTTCACTACTGTGACCTTACTATTCTAGCTTCCCACTTGAAATCAACCCTATTAAATACTTAAATATCTGAGTCCTGCAGCATGTGACAAATGGACAAGATTTGTGGATTACATTTAGCTTACAATTTCTAATTCTTTTTAGGTGGTCGTAAGACATTTGGAAACTTTTTATTGACTATTTCACTGCAAACTAAGAACTTAAGTCATCAGAAAAGTTAAACAATCTCACAAATGTCAAAAGAGCAATCAGAATGCAGGTACCACCCAATAGTTGTTGCATTCCCATCTAATTACTTTTATAACCAATATAGAAAATATTGGGGGCAGGGAGATGGTTCAGTAGAAATACTTGCCTAGTAAGCACGAGGGCCTGAGTTCAATCCCAGGTTCTGTTAAAAAAAAAAAAAAAGAAAGAAAGAAAGAAATTCGATTTATACTACAATAACACTAGCAAAGAAAAACAGGCAGTCATTCACTAAAGTCAGATCAGTAAACAAGGGATTTTTCACAGAAAAACAAAAATCTGCAGAGTGAAACAGCATACACAAAACACTAAATGTTTGCGAATTTTCTTGTAATCACCTGGCAATTACCTCCATTCTTCACTGTAACTTAAGCTTTGACACTAACATTTGTTATATAGAAAAAAGAAGTTTGTCCTTCCTGTCCCTCCTTTCCTTGTCTCCTAATTTCCTTAGGAATGAACCATACTTATTAATTAGGTACTATTTATGAAGAGGTTAAAAGGAAATTAAAAGGAAGTGGTAGCCTGTAATCCCAGCAGTTGGGAGGCTGAGGCAGGAGGATTGTTGAGTTCGAGACCAGCTACAAAAGTGAGCTTAAGGCCAGCCTGAACTGCATAATGAGACCCTGTCTCAAAAAGACAAAAAAAAAAAAAGCCGGGCATGGTGGCGCATGCCTGTAATCCCAGCACTCCGGAGGCTGAGGCAGGAGGATTGTTGTGAGTTCAAGACCAGCCTGAGCTACAAAGTGAGCTTAAGGCCAGCCTGAACTGCATAGTGAGACCCTGTCTCAAAAAGACAAAAAAAAAAAAAAGAAGTGGTAATTTTATAAGTTCAAAAAGTGAAACATTGCTCATAACCAGTAAACAAAATTGCATTCACTAGATTTATTCAACAGCGCAAGCTTATTAAAAACTTTATATAAAATATTTTCAATTTACAATTTCAATTATTTTCTAAATCTTCATTTTGAAAAAGGAGGCTGGAGAGATAACTCAGTGGCATAAGTGCCTGCCTGGCAAGCGCAAGGTTCTGAGTTCTATTCCAAGTGCCAAAAAACAAAAATAATTTCCTTTCCATTCGTTTTTTGAGCTGGTAGCATCAGCGAAGTCTAACACTTACAAAGAATATAATCATTACAAGGCCCTATGTTGCAGACTAACAAACACAAACACTTTAAAGATCTTCCATTATATCAAGTATCTAAGGCTTACCTTGGTAAGCCTCAGGTAAGGAAAAAAAAAATAAGACTGAAGACTTCTGGCTTTTCCTATTGATTTAACAATCTTATTTGTTTTGATTAAAATTCTCCATTATAAATAGTACCTATCCCAAGAACCCAGTCTTCAGATTAAGGGGTAAACTCAAAATCCCAAATGTATGCTAAGATGATGTATACATTTACAGGATGTCATGAAAACCAAGACAACTAAAGCATTATGGCCTTTTAGGGATAAAACTGCCTCTTCTTGGTCATAGATTTAAATGACACAGCATGTAATCCATTGTCTCTAAACAAAAAAAAAAAAAAAGTATACAGCTCCATTTTACAGTGGGAAGGGAGAAGAATCAAAGACTAGTCTCATGGAAAAACTGTCAAGAACAAGGGGGCCAGGTAACTCAGACACAGGGATTGGGTTCATCTGCAGCATGCTGTGCCAGCTTCACCCCCGAGGCCCACTGAAAGGGAGATTTGAGACTGGGCATGGTGGAGCAGACCTGTAATCCCAGAACCTGGGAGGCTGAAAACGGGACAATCATGAGTCAGATCTACAACTCTACAGAGTGAGACCCTGGTAAACCCTGTACTGAATGGGGGGAGGGGGCATGGAGCAGGGACAAGGGACTTAGAATCCATTATCCAACCCATGCCAAAAACAGGAACCACAAAAAAATCGGGGGCTGGGGACTATCTGTGTGGGAACTTACCACTAAATTTATTTTTCTCTTACTCTGCAATAACTTGCCCAGATATACTTTGGAAACCACAATTTTATATGCCATTTCTACATAAATAATTTTGTGTCACTTCTATAATATATAAAGTTCCCCCTTGCGATATTGCAGCATTTATCTTTAAAGACAAACAATGGTTTTTCATTAGTTTCCTGGGGAAGGTTAAGTGAAACAATAATTTGAAAAGTTACTTAAAACTGAGAGCCAGGTATGATGGGACAGTCCTGTAAACCCAGCACTCAGGAGGCTGAGGTATGAGGATCTTTATGAGCTGAAGGCCAGCCTAACCTATATATAAGATCCTGTCTCAATTAAAAAAAAAAAAAAAAAAAAAAAACTTTGCTTTTAAATATCAAACAAACCTAGTATTTCAGAAAACTCTCTACAATGAATCCTCAGCACACAATCCTGCCTTTCACATAAACACTGAATTCAAAAGCAATACCATACAAAGATCTAAACTGAGTGAAAAATGTTTTCTCTGATAAAGGAAAGGATTATTTCTAATAAATATTTTTAACAAGTTGATGACAAAATAAGTTATTACCTTTGTTATTATCTAAAACATAGGACTAACAACAGAATAGACACACTACTAGTTTTCAGGAAATCCAGCTTAGAAAAATCTACCTTCCCAGAAGTTTGAGACTGTAATCAATACTGTGTATGAACAAAAATACATTAAAGGCAAAGCTGACAGCACAGAAGTCAAACAGAAGTGCTAATACAAAAATACCATCTAGAATTATCACTTGTCCTGTAAATCATGTATGTAGTGACCAATTAGAACTTCGATTTTTTGATAGCTTGCATTAGTATACTTACAGTAATGTTCAACAGGAGCAAAGTTACATAAACTTAAGAGTCAACAGACCCAAAGCCTTAAAGCACAAGGGCAAATGCTGGTATTTTAATACATACATGTGATATTAGCTGGAAATGGTGACATATGCCCACAAGGCCAGCACTCAGGAGGCTGAGGCAAGAGGATCACCCCTAGTTTGAGGCCAGCCTGAGCTTCACAGCGAGTTTAAGGCCAGCCTGACATACATAGCAAGACCTTGTCTCACAATTTAGATCTTTGTGTGGTAAAATAAAAAAGAAGTTTCAAATAAAAAAGAAATGGTATTCTCTATCACCAAAATTTATTTATGTATAGTGTCTTTAGTATCCTGAAAAACATGCCATAGTTGCAGTAAATCTCCCACAGCCATCTAAACTTAGCTCCACTGCAAAGCAAACATCTTCCAAAACACAGGAAAAGGAGGATAACACAGAACAGGGAGGTCATCCTCTAACAGGGAAGGAGACTAAAGAGACAGAGAGAGGGAGGAAGACAAGGGAAAGCATGGAAGAATTATGATATGATACATATCTGTGTCAGCTTCCCAAAGGAATGTAATCAGTATAACCTGTAAACATGCACTAATACAATAAAAATGTTTACAGCTAAACATTGGCTAGTCCTGGTGGTGCACACCTATAATCCTAGCATTTGGGAGACTGAGGGAGGAAGATCACTGCAAGTCTGATGGCAGCCTGGGCTATAACAAAGTGAGTTCAAGGCCAGCCTGAACTACATAGTGAAACCCCTGTCTCAAAAAAAAGAAAAGAGCCTCTAAACATATATTCCTGAGTAGAAGCAAATTTAATAAAGGCAGACAATAAAACTTTACTAATAGCACCTTGATGTCAAATGTGGAAACAACCATAGTAAAACAGAATAATCAGTGTGGAGATTCCTCAAAAAAACTAGAATTAAAGGTCTCATTCAACTCAGCTATTTCCCCTTGAGGGTATCTTCCCAGAAGAATTATAAACATCATACCACAGTAACATATGTGCACCCATGTTTATAGCTGCACAATTTATGGGCTGTCATAACTAAGGCTTGGAAACAACCCAAGAGCCCATCAACTGAGGAATAAAAAATACTGTGGTTCTTTTTTATTCAATGGAGCAATACTCAGCCATAAAGAAGCAGAAACCGGAGACTTTCATAGTAAGTAGCTGCACCTCGGACCACAGTCATAAGTGAAGTAAGCCAGACACACATGTAAATACCAGATTGTCTCCCTTGGATGAAAAACTGAAAGAGTAAATAAGATTCAGAGAGTACAATAGATACTGTAAAATGGGAAGAAACTTCAAAATTAAAAAGAAACTGGGATGTAAGAATGAAAAAAAGGGAAAAGCAAATATATACACACATATATATGTGTGTATGTGTAAAACATACTTTCTCTTTGTTCACTGAAAAAGTTTGTGATAATATTGTTTCAATAATTAAGTGCTGATATCTTATACTACTCTGAGTAACTAGTATTAACCACTGTTACTTCCCTATTGTCATGAAATTTTGCTTTTCTTTTTAAAATAAAAAAGAAATAAATTCAATAAAAGCAGACAATAAGACTTTACTAATGGAACCTTGATGGTTCTATTTACTATTAGAACCAAATTTGGAAAGCAAGTACAACTAAGGATGCTATTCTGATTTAATATACTGATTTTATGTAAATTTTAAAATAAAAGTTATACTTTTATTTATTTTAAAATTATGTAAAAAAATTTACATAATTTTAAAATAAACACAAAATTAAAATTAAGGAGGCCTAAACAAAACTTGCATGTACACTTAAAAATATACTAAAAATTATTAAAGGTATTTATGTTGATACATAGAATATCTCCAGAGATTTAAAAAGGAATACCTTCATAAACATGTAAGTTTCTAAATAAATTTATAGAGCATAAATTCAAATTAGTCATATCAGTCAGCATACTGCTGGGATACTTAATACCTACATTTATTGTGGCACACCTCACAATAGCCAAGAAATAGAACCAATCTAGGTACCCACAAGAGGATGAATAAAACACAATATATACACACAATGGAGCACCACTGAGCCATAAAAAAGAATAAAATTATGTCCTTTGCAGAAAAAGTGATAGAACTGAATGTGTCAACATGTTAAAAGAAACAAGTCAGATTCAGAAAGACAAGTATCGGATGTGAGGGCGATCTGGCTGCGACATCTGTCACCCCATTGATCGCCAGGGTTGATTCGGCTGATCTGGCTGGCTAGGCGGGTGTCCCCTTCCTCCCTCAACGATCCATGTGCGTCCCTCCCGAAGCTGCGCGCTCGGTCGAAGAGGACGACCACCCCCGATAGAAGAGGACCGTTCCTCGGTCAAGGGTATACGAGTAGCTGCGCTCCCCTGCTAGAACCTCCAAACAAGCTCTCAGAAAGACAAGTATCACATATTTTCCCTAATATGTGACTCATTAAAAGGGGGGTTGCAAGAAAGTACCAAGGAAAACTGTAAGAGGAAAAGAATGGGTGGGGGAGGGGTGTAAAAGGGGTAAAGGATGCACAGGATCAAAATACGCTATATGTATGAAAATGCCACACTGAAATCCAGTCTTTGGTAAAATCTATATGCACTAATAAAAATGTATCTAAAAGCTGTTGCCACACAACTGCAGCTGAAAATAGCTAAGTAGTCTAGTGGTCACTATTAATAGATAAGGTCAGCAGCTAAGTGGATATTGGTTCCATTTGATATAAGGAATACTGGAAGAAAAAGTGGCTGTTTTTCTTTTGAGATAGATAACTGCGTGTCTTTTTTTGCTTATGTGTATGCATTTTGCTTGTATCTAACTTGTTAAATTAGATATATTAGACAGATACTTGGGATACAGATGATCTGAAGTTCTGGAAGGGTCTGGAGGTAATTATTTAGAGTAGTTAAATATAAAATAGCTCTGAAATCTGTCTATTTCTGTCACCACTGTCAAAACACAGCCTATGTAAACACCTTTTTCCAGACCACTAAAGGTAGTACGCACACGTGCAAGCCCACTACATGGCAGCTCTGATAGCCTTAAACTACCTATTCCTACATCTAGGCCTTCTTTTGTTCTTTGTCACGGAGCCAAAGCAATCCTTAGAAGACAAATGCGACAACGAATCATCCTACTAATCCATCACGGCGCCTGTAAGTCAGAATCTTTAACCTGGCATTCAAGACCCTGCAGGATTTAGCCACTCTTCTCCTTGTTCCCTACTAGACTTTACAGTCAGAATAGCCTATGCCTTTTTGTCCTTCCCAACCTTCACAAATGCTCCTCCCTTTGCCCAGAAAACTTCATTCCACACAACCCTGGCTCTTCATTCACTCCTCAGCTTGAAAGGATTGAAAATTCTCTAATACAGAGTAGGAAGGGACCTTAGTTCCACCGTCCCAGAGGAACCTGTATTTTTAGTAACATTTGCCACAGTCAGAATGATTTAATACCCATCTTTCCTGAAAAAAAGCTCCATAAGGTCAGAGCTGTTTTGCTTACTTCTCTAATATTTGTCTGACAGATCTTGGTTCTACTATTACTTAACTTTGATGTCTGTAAAATGGGACTGGACCTTTACTACAACAGTCTAAACATAATATTAATCTAATCAAAAGTGAAATTCAAATATTATTAGCTTTCCTGTAGACAAACACACATAAGACCTACATTTCCAACATGCACAGTTCCTATGCATGTGCATGTATTATACACACAACACACAGAATTAAAAGAAGCACTCACTGAATCCTTACTGGTAACAGGTACTGTTTTAAGAATGTTATCAGCGGGGCTGGGGAGATGGCTCAGTGGAACAAGTGCTTCCCTGGCAAGCACAAGGGCCTGAGTTCAATCCCCGGTCTGCCAAAAAAAAAAAAAAAAATGTTGCCAACAAAAACTTTTTTTCTTCTTTTTCAGGAGAGGGTGTCATTATGTCCACACTGCAGATGCAGTTCTCATAGCCCTGCACATGCACCTCAGCTTGAGCCGTGGGGGACGCAGAAAGGACGTCCACAACTGAGCTCTGGCACTGTGTTCCCTCCTGCACGCTCTTAAGGTCTGCTTCTTTGCCTGCTCTCACTTGGCCCACACTCACTCTGCAGAGCCTGTTCCTTTTTCTATGTTTAATAAAGCTTCGCTCCCAGTTCTGCTTGTCTTTGCTCAGAACAGAAAGAATTTCGACCCCACTTTCAGAGGGAGATGACAGCACCCCAAACCCAGAAACAATTTTTGCCTTCATTTTCTGACTTGTATCATTTCTGTTAAAATGTCAGTATTGAGGCAGGCGTGAGGGTGCATGCCTGTAATCCCAGCATTTGGAAGGCTGAGGCAGGAGCACCTCCAGGCCAGCCTATGCTCCATAGTGAGTTCAAGGTCAGCCTCAACTGCATAGTGAGATCTTACCTCAAAACAAAACCAACCACAAGTCAGAATTTAAGATGAAATGCTGTTTAAATGTCATCCTCTTTCTCTGACTATGCCTAAGATTTTTCTGTCTTTGAATTATAGCAAAAGTTTTCACAACATATTTACGCATAAATGGTGTAATTTTAAAAAAGAACTCCTGCTAGGAACTCAATGGTCAAAATAGTATTTCTGAGGGCCAGCAAGATAGCTCAGTGGACTAGGCGCTTGCTTAGGCAAGCTCAGGGACCAGGGTTCAATCCCTGGTACTACATGCCACATCAGCCCCAAACGGGTACCCTGAGCCAGCCACTGAGACTGGGCATGGTGGCGCACACAGGTACTCCCAGTACTGGGGAGGCTGAAAACAGGAGGATCACTATGATTTCAAGCTGTATAGTGAGAGCCTACACCAAATACATAACAAAAAATAAATAGTATTTCATTCAATGAGAAGAAAGATTTGTACTAACAGTATTTGAACAAGATATCATGTCTGCATCTTATACTATGAATAACCACTAAGAAGATAACAATATGCAATGTATTAATTATTGAAACTGCCCTATCAATCAGTTTTGAAACTGTCTCACTGCTATCTGTGTCTCAATAAAATTAACTTAAAAAATAGTATTTCTGCCAAATATACTTTCCTTTTGCAATTCCACTGTGTGCATATTACTCTCTTGTATCTTCTGGATGTTTCCTCTGTGCTCTGTATTTTCTTTTATTTCTGTTTTTGGAGATAGGGTCTCACTATGTAGGTACAGGCTGTCCTCTTCTTTCTTGGTGCTTATTTTGAACATCTTCTGACTTACCTTCTATTACACCCATCACTGAAGGTTCTTGTTTTCTTAGTACATAGCCCAGGCTAGCCTCGAATCTGTGGCAATGCTCCTACTTCAACTACCCACTGCTGGGATTACAGGCATACACCACCATGCCTTGCCCCATCACTGAGTCTTTATTTTCAGTCCATCAGTTTTTTGGTTCTATCTAAAACTTTTTAAGTCTTTTTTCAAGTTTCTACTTTTCTGTCTAAATATTTAATAGTTTTATTTATTAGACGTTATATTAAACCTTGTTATATTATAATCTATAAGTGACAATTTCACTATTTGAATCATTTTGTTTTTGTGCGGACTGTGTGTGTGTGTGTGTGTGTGTGTGTGTGTGTGTGTGTGTGTGTACCATTTCTCTTGTACCCTTACATGGCTATTTTAAACTGTGTACTAGAAAAAAAAATAAATAAATAAACTGTGTACTAGATAGTGTCTTTACAAAGTTATTTAAAATCTAAAAGGTTTTAGTTTGCTTCTGCCAAGTGCTTGGGGTGTTAGGTAAAAAGACTCCTGTAGCCAGGTTCAAGGTTTAGGTGAACTGAACTCTTTCACTTTTAGGTTGTGGTCATTTGGATCCTCAGACCAAAGCACAGAGGGTGTCTACAGAATTCTCCTCCTTCCCTGTGCCAAGCCTTGAACTCTGACTTCAGTCTCTCTTACTCATTCTCTCAACTCTTCTGGAATGGGCAAAGGAACTCCCTCGGCACCATCATTCCTCAGATAATGGCTGGTCACTCCCCATTAAATTGCTCACTCTGAGCATGGTGATGCACACTTGTAATCTCACTTGGGAGGCTGAGGCAGGAAAACTGCTATGTTTGAGACCAGCTTGGGCTACACAGCGAGTTCAAGGCTAGCCTGAAATACAGAGCAAGACCCAGTCTTAAAAACAAACAAAAAAATTTCCATTAGGCTTTCTGATCACTTAATTTAGATTTCTAAATCCCTGGCAACTCTTCGGTTTTGTTTTGCTGTTGTTTCTAAGACATGATTCTGCCATGCTCAGGTTAGCCTCTAATGCCTGGACTCAATCATCTTCCTACTTCAGACCTCTAGTAAGTCTTAGCTAGGAATACAGTAGGAATACTAAATTAAAACTGCTATCTTTAAATAAAGATATATTATATGATCCAGCACTTGGAACTGAAATAGGATGACAATGAAAGTTCAAAATCAGCCTATATAGCAAGACCCTACCTCAAAGGGGGAGGGGTGGAACAGGCAAGAAGGCAGGCAATTAGCTCTGACAATTCTAACCAGTTGTTACTATGGTGTAAAATCCAATTTTTTCTTCCAAAATTTAAGAATGCTCCTAGGTGTACATAATGGATGTCAGCCTCACTGGGGAGGGAGGCTTCAGGGGTGGGGGCAGAGTTTTACTGCACAAGGTCACCACAAGCCTGTGCTCCACAATGAGTGCAAAACTGACCAGAACTGTATGGAAGGAATAGGGAGGGAGGGAGGGAGGGAGGGGAACAACGTTGATTTCAATGAGCATATATCCAGTTTATCATATATGAGATACTTACAATTTAGTTGAAGGGACAAGCAACACATAACTATAACAGCAATACTATATATTTTTTCAAATGAAAAGGACATCTCATCTGCTCTACTACAATCACATTTTAACAAGACATTTGTCCAGCCGGGCGTGGTGGAGCAGGCCTATAATCCCAGTGCTCGGGAGGCTGAGGCAGGAAGATTATTGTGAGTTCGAGACCAGCCTGAGCTACAAAGTGAGCTTAAGGCCAGCCTGGACTGCATAGTGAGACCCTGTCTCAAAAAGACAAAAAAAAAAAAAGACATTTGTCACAAATTGTCACATTCCCTCAACCCATCTTCTCCAACACTGGCAGAGTCATTTTTCAAAGATCAAAATTTCTAAAACACTCTACCAAGTATGATACAAAGCAGACAATTAGTGTTCAGTCACCATTTATTATGTAAGGTGGAATCGACTATATGCAGGGTATACATATGTCTGTGCGTACACACTTTTATCTTGCTAGGGTAAAAAACACGACATGTAGAGTTACAGGAGTTAAAGTTTATTTCTGCTCAATTTCAGTCAACAGTGGCAAGACTCTAAGGCAGAAATTTCAAGGCAGCAGGGTTTGATGAAGAAGAGATGCCCACCTCACGGCAGCCAGTAGGCAGAGTGGAAGAAAAAGCCGAGAGGAATAGGCCAGGGACCAGATAGGGTCTCCAAGCTCACACCCCACTGAGCCACCCAGACAGCCAGCTAGGAGAGCCCATCTCCTAGGCATCTCTCAGGCCAATTAAATTGACAACCAAGAATAATAATGTACTTGGCTTTTTAGCAAAAGAACATTATTTCATAAGACTCCAAAAAACCATCTCAGCCTAATAAAATCTAAACTCTCATATACTGGCTCACACATTTCCCAAAATACAGATGTAAGAAGAGAGACTCCTATTTGTTTCACATGGACCTTCTGGAATATACTAAGCTCTTGCACTTCTTTATGCTTTTAGATGTATTTAAGGCCCTCTGTTTAATGTTTTCAGTCTGTTTCTTCATCTTTCTCACAGCTCTCCTTAGCATCATATACAGAAATTTATTATACAATGTATTTGCTATTTTGATTATTCATATTTTCCAGCTTTCCTATCTCAGCCACTAAGCCAGTGGTTCTCAAACTTTTCATCAAATAGTACTACTTTTACCTTATTTTATAAAAGCACACAAACACCCTACACTGAAATTTTAAGAAATGCTGAGCACAAGCATTTCTTACTACACTGAGCCTGGCACCCATTTAAGAAATACTGACTAGAAATATAAACTGTAGACAGAATGCATACGATTCATTTTGTGCTCTGGCACTGATCATATGCAGTGATCAAACATTTAAGTGAATGACTAAATGTAGCAGCACACAGAAAGCATACTAGAAAAGAAGACTAAGGTTTTTTTTTAGAAAAATCTTTTATTTATTTGGGATAGGGTCTCACTACCTAGCTCAGGCTCCTAGTGATCCTCCTGTCTCAGCCTCCCCAGTGCTGGGATTATAGGTGTGCACTACCACAAGCAGTTTTGGTGGCTCAGTGTGGGGCTGGAACAGCAAATGGTACCAGCACAGCAGGTGGTACTGGGGATCAAGCCAGGCCCTTGCACTTGCCAAGCAGGTGCTTAGGCCACCAAAGGATCTCCCCAGCCCAAGACCCATCAGCCACCAATGTATATAATCTGACTAAAGACCAAATTTACTTGAATTGGAGGCATTTACACCACTTACTTAACTCAATGCACAAAGCAGTGGTAGCCTTCCTACCAAAGCAGGCTAAAAACCCCCAGGCTGAACCCCAAGATAGAAGGAAAGTGATATTGCATCCTTCCCTCCTCCTCAAGGCACCTTACCCCAGCAAACACCCAAGATTTGTTTGACACTGGGGACTGAACCTTAGGGCTTCCACAAGAAGCTGCGTCCCAGGAGTTCTTATACTGAGACAGAGTCTCCATTTTCTCACACTTTACATTTTATTAAAAATACAGATTTTCATTATGATAAACTTGTTCAGACATTCAAGCATTCCGTGTACCTACCCCTATCATCTCCTTTTTTGTTTTGTTTTGTACTACTGGGCAGAACTTCACATTCCCAGCCTTTTACTTTTGTTTTTTCTTTTGCTTGTTTGGTTTTGAGACACAGTCTTATTGAGCAGTTTCTGCTGGCCTTCAGATATGTAGCCCAGGGTGGCTCACACTTGCAGCAATCTTCCTGCCTCAGCCTCCTAAATGCTGGGATCATAAGCACATGCCTCCACACCCAGCTCTATCCTTTTTTATTTTTACTCTGAGTGTCTCAACTCTGTTGCCCACCCTATCCTAAAACTTGCAATTCTCCTGCCTCAGTTTTCAGCGCTACGTAATTAACAGTACATTCACCATGTTCAAGAATGCAGTGACTGTACAAAGTCACAATGGAAGCAAAAAGAATACCAAAATCTTAATTTAGGAGGATTCTCCCCCAATGCCTTTTTTGGTATTTCCTCTTTTAAGACAAGCAGATAACAAGGATGTAAATTTATCAACTTCCTCATCTCTTTACCTCTAAGGATAAAACTCTAAATAACTACAAAGATTCTACATAAACTCTGTATGCACCAAAATCTGATGCTGAATTCTGCTCAGTAGTATGTAAACTTGAAAGCTTTATTTTAAAGAGGAAATAAATAACAAGACCAAAGACAAAGACAAAAATCAGGCCGGGCGTGGTGGCGCATGCCTGTAATCCCAGCACTCGGGAGGCTGAGGCAGGAGGATTATTGTGAGTTCAAGACCAGCCTGAGCTACAAAGTGAGCTTAAGGCCAGCCTGAACTGCATAGTGAGACCCTGTCTCAAAAAGACAAAAGACAAAAATCAAAGCAACATGGAATTTTAAAACTTCTAGAATTTCAGAAAGATTTCAAAGCAAGAATGATTTGTAGTTTAAAATTTAGTTTACTAAAACAAAAATTAGCTGGAATCCTCATTCAATAGAAGTCTTTAATGAGGCAAAATATTTTATTCTTCAATAAAATTAGTATTGTTATCAATAACATTCCAATTGTTAAAATAGCATTCTTCTCCTCTCCTAGTAGACTTCTCTCCACAAAAACATGTTCATCATCTCTTTCAAAACTTTTGGCTAACCTTCTTTATATGTTCAATCTTACCTTTCTTCTTCATAATCATGGACCCTCAAAGGAGGGCCCAGGGTCTTGTTCCTCATGAATTTCCTTTTTCCCAACCACACCTTTAAACACTGCCCAGAAAGTTTCTGAATGGCAGAAATGCCACACATAGATGGAAATATTATGAGGCAAAACTTTTAATACATGTAAACTTTTAAGACAGCCATCAAAAACAAGACAAAGTCCAAAAAACCTAGAATTCTAGAATGGAAAAGGACATTAGGGAAGCTGGAGTGGTGGCCCACACCTGTCTACATTCTCAGTACTGGGAAGGTAAAGTGGTGGTAAGATTGCTGTGCTTATTCAAGGGATGCTGGGAGGCCGAGACTGGAAGATCACTGAGTTTGAAGCCATCTTGAGCTACATAGTTAGTTCAAGACCAACCTGAACTAAAATCTTAAAAACAAAAAACCTAACAAACAATAGGGATAATGGGATGAGGTGTATATATGTGTACTATCTTGTAAATTTTCTGTAAATATAAAACTATTCTAAGCCATGGTGCAAACCACTAGTCCCAGCACCTGGGAAGCTAAGGTACTTGGGAAGCTATGGCAAGAAAATCCTGAGTTCTAGGCCAAACCTGGGCTACACAGTGAGTTCAATGCTGGCTTCAATTAGAGACATTAGCTCAAAATAAACAAAAAACAAAGCAAAACAAACTCCCCAAACCTATTCTAAAATAAACGATCTAAGTTTAAAAAAAAAAAGCATAAAGGAAATATGGCATATAAGAATTCAAAATCAAGAAAACGTGGCTGCTGCTCCAGCTGGCAGCAGACCTTGGCATCATCCATGTGGCAATGATTTTAGGTGCATGCAGAATGCACGAGCTCTGAGGTTCAGAAGGCTTCCACCTCGATTTCAGAAGGCCTGGGAGGCCAGGCAGTGTGCCCCCGAGAGGGCTGTGTGCAAGTCAGTGAGAGAGAAGCCTATTCAGTGGAAACCCCAGAAGTTTGGAAAAGACAGGAACGTGGATCATCTAAGGGAAACTGCAAGGAAGGAGCAAAGCAGGCCTGAGAAAGAAGCCATGGGAGCTACAACCACCAGAAGTGCCACAGGGGCGGAGCCATGTAGGGCCTTTGGAGCTCACAGCTCAGTGCAGACTGCTTCAGATGTTCCAGTTGGAACTATGGGATTTAATGTTTGCCCTGCTGGATTTTGGACTTGTGTTGTTCCCAGTGTTTTGTATTTCCCTGCTGTGTGCAACTTTTGGGTTGTAATGTTTATCTTGTGCCTTTGAATATTGGATGTGTTTAACTTATCTTTTGTAAAGGAGCTCACAGCTAAGAGTTTGCCTTGGATTTTGGAGGAGACTTGGGACTTGACTTTTTTCATTTTATTTTATTTTATTCTATTTTATTTTATTTTATTGAAGAACAAATAGCAATGAGACAGTTTCAAGACAAATTAACAGGACAGATTTGATAAATTAATACATTGCAAAAAAAAAAAAAAAAAAAGAATTCAAAATCTTTTGGAAGTAAATAACTTTCTCTTTGGTTCCTTTATATTTAATGGAAGACAATGATAACATTCTTACACAGCAGAAACAAGGATATTAATGTAACAATACCATAAGCATTATACATAGTATTGTTACATTATGATTAAAATGTTAAGTGCTAGTTTCCCAAGGGATCATCTTAATTCAATTTCCACTATTAACTCTGATAATAATAAAAATTTCCTAACAGTATCCCTCACCCATCTTACTTCCATCACTGGAAAATCACTTCTCTTTTTTTCCTTGGTACATTTTAGATATACACAATGATAACATTCACATAGGGAATTTGTACCTGTATGCAATATATCCTGCGTCTTTTTCCCTTTCTCTTCTTTCCCCTCATTTAGTTGTTTTTTTGTTTGTTTATTTTGAGGTACTGGGGATTGAACTCAGGGCCTTCAAGCGCTTATTCTCCCTAGCCCTTTCCTCCTTATTTAGAAAGGCTTTGTTGAGACCCAGGAGATAGCTCAGTAGAATAAGTGCTTGCCTGGCAAGCACAATGGCCTGAGTTCAATCCCAGGTTGTGCCAAAAAAAAAAAGAAATTTTCTTTCTTTTCTTTCAATTTTTCCTCCTTTTTCTTGTCCCTTCCTTCCTTTCCCTCTCCTGTCCTCCCTTGTTCCCCTTCTCATCTGAATATTTTGTTCCCATTTTCCAGGATCTACTATACATGTTAGTCCTTACTTGCACTTTCAGTTTCTCACAGCAAAGAAACAATGTGGCATTTAGATGCAGGCCCTTTTGCTGTCACATCTCTCACTCATCTCAACAGTGTTCTCAATAACAAGTGCTCTCCCAAGCCTCCCTTGCTTACTGGTCTCTCCATTTCTTCTCCATTACCACCATGAATCTGCAGAGTGCAGAGAACCTTCCTCAAAGAAAAGTTTTACAGTCCCCCAGCTTGTCCTTTTTAAAGACCTTGGTACTAAATCAAATTAAGGTTCAGCAGTGGTACTACCAAGCCATCCATAATTGGTTATTCTGCTCCACCCTTCACTTGAAGAAACTGCCCATCCAACTCTCTACTTCACACCCTAACTCCTACTTTTCCTTATTCAGAAAACAATCAAACCTTTTAATAAGCACATATCATGTATTTGAGAAAGTTAAGGCTCCTCCAAATATTCAAAGGCCTTATAATGTAGTTGGGGTGATAAAACCTAAAAAACTATCGAAGTATATGGGAATATGTCTTATTCAAAACTGTATCCTCAGTTCCTAGGACAAGGCCTTGGCACACAGTATATGGATAAAAATATTCACTAAATGCAAAGAAGGTAGTATAGAATGTTACAATCCAAAAGGATTATCAACTTAGAAAAGGGAAATAATTTTCAGTTGGAAATGTCAAAGTGGATCTGAAATTCTAAAGCCCACCAAGGGCTCACACTTGAGAGATCTTTCATAGTGAAAAGGCTATATACAGCACAGGTGTAAGGAATAAAATTGCCAGCCCACACTAAGGCAGTGAAAAAATGATAGTTTCAGTAGATCAGTGGAAAACTAATATGGGAAAAGACAAGAACCAAAATGTGAAAGGTCTTGAGAACCGTGGTATTCGTGCTTGACACAGACGGGGGATGGGATAATTTGAGCGGTCTCACCTACAGCCACGTTAATGAGGGAGCAGGAAAGCTCTACAAGCAAGAGCGTCACTCTCTACAATCCTCTTCCATCTACCCAAGCTTGTAGGGGCTCCCTCTCCTGACCCTTACAGTTTCTGCTTGCTCAACACAATTGTATATCCTCCTCACACTGTAGAACTTACTTATCTGTGTTAATCTCTTGAACCTAAAATCTAGATGTTTTTCTTCCCTAAGAAATAGTTAAACACTGAGCTCTCAAAACTGTTCTGAAGAGAAAAAAAAAAAAAAAAAAAAGGGCATCAGAAGTACACACACAATATCTAAGCAATAAGCTGAAAAACGATTAAGTCCCATTTGAGTGGCACATTTTAAAGTTGACAGATTCCATACCTACTTGTGTTCAATTAGTTATCTCGAAATACGTTTTCAGTTGCTTCTTGCTTTTATATATTCCGTTATCTCATTTACTTTTCTTTCTCAACTAAGCACCGCTCAGTACTCAGCACACACACATTTTTCAAACTATATTTTCTGAAGCCTAGAGTATCACTTCAATACCACTGTCTATTAACTTGTGACTGAACAGCTATCATAATTAAAATTCTAATAAATGATGCTGTATGACTGCACACAATTCTTTTACAGATGTCAGCAGTTTTTTCTGGTTTAGCATTCTTCAAGTTCAAAGGATTCAAACAAAAACTTGTATTACAGAAATCATTCAAATCTACCAAAGCGTTTACAAAATAAAACATGAGTTAATAACAAGTATTGTATTTCAATTCTACAATTTTCCAAACTCTCCTGAAGTTTATCTTCCTCTCTCGAGTTTCACATTTACATACTCTAAACATTAAATTATTTTAAATCAAAGTTGTTCATATTAACATCTAATAATAACTGCTAATTTTTTTAAAAGAGTAAGAAAGTACACATATGAAAGTCAAACTAGCATTTAACTTATCCCTAACGAAGTATTTTCACTGGTAATCTATGAATTTTCCGGTCATAATTTTATAGAGATTTTTCTAAACCTCAAAAAGAACTGCACCAGATGTGTTTCTGGTTATGCTGTATTAAAACCTCTCATTAACGGTTTTAAAATTCAAATGACTTTCTAAGGCCGGGGGGAGTGATTCCATAATATTCTATTATTCCCAAAGGCTCTTTGCCCGTACCTAACACTACTGAGATTTTAAGGATGAATCATCAAAACGGTAGAGGACGCAAAAATCTACCTTACCAAGACTGGAAAGACATGGGAACGGCTCAGCTTTCCCACTTCCCCACCTCAGAAGGACCCGGGTCCGAGTGCGAGACTGCACGGCGGAGCAAAGCCCGGCTCGCGTAGAGCCGCAGCGGGGAGCCGCGGGGCGCCGTTTGCCGCACTCTGCGGCCACGTGGCTGTCACCACGGAGCGGCAGCGGCCGGGGACCGGGAAATGAACGCCCGCCCCGCGCCCGCACCTTGGAGTTGGGAGAAGTCTGTGTCACTTGTTTGCACGCGAGGACTTTTCCCCGTAAGGACAGGAAGCCCAGGAACAGACAGAACGCTGGCAGATCCCGAAGGCACGGCTTCTCGAAGAACCCGCGGGGCCTCGGGGCGTCGCGGTGGGGTCGCGGGGTCAGCGGGCCGGCGGGGTGGGGCGCCCGCCCGCGGCTCTTCCCGCGCTCCCGGCCCGGGCGTGGGACCCAGGCTGGGGCCGCAACGAGCAGGAAGCGTCCCCGCGCAGAGGGAAGACGCCGGCTGCCAGCCGCCGCGGCCGCCGTCCCGAGGCCCGGGTGCCGCCGAAGTGGGGGGCGACCCCGGCCGCCCCACTCCCTCCCACCGCCGGCCGCGGGGCCCGGGACCGCCGCACTTCCCGCCGGCCTCGGCGAGCGAGGACGCCGAGCGCCTCGGCCGCTTCCCTCAGCGCGCCCGGGCACGCGGCCGGCACCTCCAGGCGGAGCTCCGAACTCGCCCTCGACGCCCCCGGCCCACCCTCGCGCCGGGCTCCCCCGCGCCCTTCCTCATAGGGAAACATGTCGGCGCCTGTCACGGGACAGCCACGCGCCCGCCCGGACTCACCGTGAGAGCGGCCGCCGGGAGCACCAAGGGCGAGGGTCGGCAGGGCACACAATGAGGCAGGGACCGCTGCGACTCTCGCGGCCCCGGCAGCTGCCTCTGGGAAGACGCGGCCGCGAGCAGGCGGCGGAGCTCCGAAAGCCAGCGACTGCAACTCACACCCCTCTCCCCCTCCTCCCCGGCCCACTACCATGGCAACGCGGCGCCAAGGAGATTGGCCCCACCCCCTTCCGGCCCCGCCTCTCCCACCTCCCACTGCAGGGACGCCGGACACAGCGCAGGCCGGGTGGGGGAGGTGCCCGGAAGGGCGGGGAGCGAGGGCGGGGCGTACGCGAGGGCGGGGCATGCGTCAGCGGGGGCGGGGCGGGGTTCCGAGGAGGCGGGAAACTGGCCAGCAGCCTCGCCCGTGCCTGGCTGCGGCGACAGGAGCCCTGCTCCTCCCGGAGTGCTCCCGCCTGTCAGGCTTGGAAAGCGCTTCCCCAGCCCCTCCGCCCGTCCTGGGCTCTTATTCTGGGTCTCGCTTCCCTGCTGCGTTGCCCCCGCTGGGCCCTGGGTTGCCATCCACCTGCCTTCGCCTCCCAGACTGCCGGACTAACAGGCGTACGCCGCCGCACTAGACTCCTTCACTGGAGCTGGGTGGCAGCTAAGCTCAGTGTGCAGAGGGAGAGAAACACGGACTTAAGCCAAGACTTAGAACGGGGCTTCATCGTGGTGCCTGCAGGTAACCATGGAGGAAGGAGGCGCCCGGCGAGGGGGATGCCCGCCAGGCTGCACAGTTCAGGCCCCTCCAAGAATGCATTGCGGGACAGTCTTTTAAAACGATCTACTGTGGACTGTGTAGAAGAAGGAGGGGAGAAGAAAGGAAGGTTGAAATAGCTCCCAAGGGGCCCTGGCCTCATCGGGCCTCAGTCTCCTTTTCTTTGCAGGTCGCGGCCATGGTGGCCACTAACATCTAGATCTTCATCTCCTTAAAGGTGTAGTTTCAGACCTGATACACTGAACTTTACTAGCCCCTTCCCTTACTATTCCTTCTCCACCTATTTTACTCAAAGGGCTAACCAGGCTTCTTTAAGTCTAGAAGAATCGCAGAAAAAAATGAGGGTTTTATTGACTGAGCTTTTTTTTTTTTTCTGTCTTTTTTGGCAGAACTGGGGATTGAACTCAGGCCCTTGTGCTTGTCAGGGAAGTGCTTATTTCACTGAGCCATCTCTCTGGCCCTTTTTTCTGTCTTTTTGAGACAGGGTCTCACTATGCAGTTCAGACTGGCCTTAAGCTCACCTTGTAGCTCAGATTGTTCTCAAACTCACAACAATCCCCCTGCCTCAGCCTCCCAAGTGCTGGGATTACAGACCTGCACCACCACGCCCGGCTACGAGGGTTTTATTGAGCAAAGCCATGAGATGGGGAAGGTTCAAGGTGGACAAAACATTATTGTAAGTTATTACTACTTAGGTAATACTGATCCAATGGGAAGAAACAAGGTGGGTGTGCGGTGGGACAAAGGTATGGTGAACCAACAAGATTACAAGAAGAATGGGCTCTTAGGAATATTGATTAAATGGGGATCCAATAGGGAAGCAAGTGTGTACAAGTGCACACTGGAAGGACAAGGACTTTCCAGGAAGGGCTGGATTAAGGAAGCTTGATCTCTCCCCCAAGGTGATGGATGCCTGCCTAGAATATCAGTCACTGCGGTTCCTCCCTAGGGAAGTACATGAGTGAGTCCTTTTTCTTGAAGCCTGACCTTCAGTGAACACGCCTCCTGCCACTGTTTTTTTCTGCCCTGACCTCTCAAGGGCCCAGCCCTTCCTGACTGCCCACAATATTTCTAAATAACTTAGCTATCTGTAATATTCTCCCCTCTGAAGAAATACCCCTAACTAGGCTGGGGAGATGGCTCAGCAGAAGAAGCACTTCCCTGGTAAGCACAAGGGCCTGAGTTCAATCCCTGGTTCTGCCAAAAAATACTAGTAGAAAAAACTTATTGAAAGGAAGAAAAGCTTCTAAGAGAGATAGAAGGAGGCCCAGAAAGTAGGTTGCCCCAATCACAGAAACATGAGATACTGAAAGGTATTTCAGATATATCATCCAGGAGCTCAAATCTGATATGGATAAGAAAAAAAAAAAAAAGGAAAAGTGATATTTATTTATCCAAAGTTAAACAATGAATCTACAGCAGCCTCATGTGCTAAATTACCTCTGTTGGTCCTCTTTACTGGTGGATCCAACCCATACAGGATGGCTACATGAAATAAACTCAGTAAGTCTCAGTTCTCTTAGCAAATTTGTTACGCTTCTGTTCGGGAATTCTTGTGTATCTAGAGACTATTTTATAGGACTTTGAACATCTACAAGGAAATAATCTGATCAAAAATGATGATTGAGGGGGCCCACCCATTAGCTCAGTTGTTCCAGCACCTACTTCAGCAAAGCAGCCAGGCTCAGGATGCTGTGGTTCGATCCCCAGATCTTCATGCCATACACGACCTGCCCTTAAGACATCTGAGCTACAAAAAAAAAAAAAAAAGGAAAAGAAAAAGATGATTCAGACTGAGTAGCTTTTCCTAGCTTAAAAAAGCAAAATGGTAAAAACAATCGAAACATTTCTTTAGGAAAAAGAGAATCCTGACATTCAAGATCTCTTGTGGTGCTTTGTTCTTTCTCCAAAATATTTCAAAGGACCATATTCAACGTGAAACTGAACTGATGACAAATCCACTAGGAAATACAAGCCCTCTTAAAATGTCATCCTTTAGGCTGAAACATACTAGGAATGCAAATATGTATGCTTGTGTTTATGGAGTCAGAAAGCCCCAAATGGAGTCTGCGGAATCTTTCAAGCAATAAACCCCAGTAAGTGATACTGTAAGTGGCGTCCATCACCTTGGGGTGGAGACCAAACCCTAACCCACTTCCAGGAGAATCCTTTTGTTCCATGTATACTTGCTATATGACTTGTTTCCCCACCTAATCCCCACTTAATCAATATTACCTAAATTACTATACTTATACTCTTAGTGGGTACCATAGTTTTGCCCCATGTCACACCCTCCTTACAACTTCCCATTGAGTCAACATTACCTAAGCAGGGGCTGGGGAGATGGCCCAGTGGAATAAGCGCTTCCCTGGCAAGCACAAGGGCCTGAGTTCAATCCCCGGTTCTGAAAAAAAAAAAAAAAAAAAAAAAAAAAAATATTACCTAAGTGACTATGCTTATAATCTTACTAGTAAACTCTAAGTTTGTC
This sequence comes from Ctenomys sociabilis, assembly GCA_004027165.1. NCBI lineage: Eukaryota > Metazoa > Chordata > Mammalia > Rodentia > Ctenomyidae > Ctenomys > Ctenomys sociabilis. Next base: position 36,679 of record PVKA01020652.1, read on the forward strand.
CCACCTTATATCCACCTCACTAGTGGTTTTACTCTATCAAATTCCCTTGAGAAGCAGGTTCCCTGACTCTCTTCCATCTTACACTGAAGTTTTCTTTCTCTCAATAAATACATCTTATGTTTTAATCTGCTATTCCTGGATTATATTCTTTGATTTCAGAGAACCCAAACTCAGTATATCATTCATCTAGCAGGCTAGCAGGATGAGTTATTTCCCCGATATTATTTGGATATTTGGAACTCCTATGTCATTCCTATATCATACACCCTTTATCAGTTGCATAATGCAACATATAGTTAACGAAAGAGGGCCAGCCAAATAGCTCAGGGGAGTAAAGTGCCTGCAAGCAGCCACAGGGGCTGGTGCTTCGGTCCCTGGTCTGCCATGTGACCCCATGTGACCCCACCCCTGGGCATGCTAAGACCCAAATTGAAACTGGGTGTGGTGGCGCACACATCTAATCCCAGCTCTTGGGAGGCTGTAAACGGGTGGATCACTATGAGTCATATCTAGTAATGAGACCCTGAACACCCCATAGATCCTTCCCTAAAAAATACCAAAAAAAAAGAGGCATCTGTAACAAAAATTTTGTGAGTTGATGAGTTCATTAATAAGGAATCTAGACGTCAAGCCCTTTAAAGACAGGATCATGTCTTTCTTGTCTTTATTGCCTTATCTTCCTTTCCTTGCCTCTTTCTCTTATTCTTTCTGTTTCTTAATTTGTTTTTCATTGTTTTTCGCTCTTCCTTTCTCTTTTTCCTTTCCTTTTTTATTTTTAACTTTTGCTGTAGTAGGGAAGAGGGGCCTGAGGGATGGCTCAGTAGAATAAATGCTTCCTTGGCAAGTGCAAGGCCTGAGTTCAATCCCCAGTTCCGCAATAAAATAAAACACTGTAGTAGGAAAGAACCCAGAGACACTATACCATGAAGCTGCATCACCATTTTTTTTTTTTTTTTAGATGTAGCCTTTCTATGTAGCCCAGGCTGGCCTCGAACTCACAGCAATCCTCCTACTTCAGCCTCCAAAGTGCTGAGATTACAAGAATGCACCACCACACTCAGCTCTCTATCCATTCTTTTTTTTGTCCTGTATTTTAGTACAGGGTCTACAGGGTCTCACTACACAGATCAGATTTGTAGTGATCCTCCTGGTTTCAGCCTCCTAAGTGCTGGGATTACAGGGGTAGACTACCATGCCCAATCTACTCTATCCACTCTTAAAATATTTTATTCATTTGATCTCCAGAGTGACCATAGGCATGGGCTAATATACCCACTCTTTGTTTGTCCCCTCTATTGTTGTCTTGCTATGTATTTCAGACTGGCCTTGAACTGTTGGCAACGCTCCCGGCCCAACCTCCGGAAGTTCTGGTATTATAAGCATGCTCTGCTAGGCCTGTTTGTAGCTACTATGCCTTAGCTTCTTAGAATGACTTTGGTACACAGGTGATATACAATAATATTTGCCAACAAAAGAAGAAACTTTCTCTCTCTCTTTTTTTTTTTTTTTTTGGCACAATCAGGGATTGAACTCAGGCCCTTTCGCTTCCCAGCCCTACTTTTCTCAAATTATATAATATCTGGACTGGGGTTCAACATTCTTAAGCAATGACCTATCCAGCTTTAAAAAAAAAAAAGTTAGAATTATGAATAAAAGTCTAATTTTCCCTCTCAGGGATCTTTTACAATGTACATCTTAAAAGCAGCCACTTCTGTCTAATAATATATATTTCTAGATATCCTGGAATTGGCCAAACTTTGGAGCATACTTCCTGTGAAGAAATGGAAAGCTAGAAATTTTCAACAGAAAGTTTAAAATAATCATCTGTGTGTGTGTGTGTGTGTGTGTGTGTGTGTGTGTGTGTGTGTGTGTGTGTTTCTTGGTCTTTTTTGTGGGGGGACACAGGCTCTTGCTCTGTAATTCAGAATGGTCTTGAACTCACTATGGAGCATAGGCTGGCCTGGAGGTGCTCCTGCCTCAGCCTTCCAAATGCTGGGATTACAGGCATGCACCCTCACGCCTGCCTCAATACTGACATTTTAATAGAAATGGTCCAAGTCAGAAAATGAAGGCATTGTTACTGGGTTTGGGGTGCTGTCATCTCCCTCTGGAAGCAGGGCCAAAATTCCTTCTGTCCTGAGCAAAGAATTGATCAAGACAAGCAGAACTGGGAGCGAAGCTTTATTAAACATAGGAAAAGGAACAGGCTCTGCAGGGCGAGTGTGGGCCAAGCGAGGGCAGGAAAAGAAGCAGACCCTAGAGTGTCAGGGCTGCCACTCTGCAAGAGGGAACACAGTGCCAGAGCTCAGGGTAGACATCCTTTCTGTGTCCCCCAGGGCTCAGGCTGAGGCCCACGTGCAGGGCTGGGAGCTACACTGAGCAGTGTGGAGTTTCAGCCACACCCTAATTTCCTGTCTCAGAATGATACATTTTCTTTCTCTTTGCAGTACTTGGGATTGAACCCAGCCAGCCCTCTCTTTGCTTTTTATTTTAAAACAGGGTCTCACTAAGTTGCTGCATTGATCAGACCAGGCTTGAATCTGTGATCCTCCTGCCTCAGCTTCCTAGAGCACTGGGATAGCAGATGTGTGCCACTGAACCAGGATGGAATGATAACTAATATGCCACAAGCAAACGTCTATGAAGAATGAAGATAAAATAAAGGAACTTCCAAAGAAACACAGCAGTATTTGTCTCTTGCCTTCTCACCATGACATTTACACACACAAGGAAAATACTCCCAGTTGTATACCCAGACATACAGTGGGAAACATCATCAATGGGTAATAAATATGTGAGAAAGTGCAAATGGTGGCATTGAGTGCATATGACAACAATGTTGCCTTCTGTACTGAAAAATATGCAACAATGTCATGGGACATGAATGAAATTAAGAGCACTAAAATCAGTGCATTCTCAAAAAAGGTTGGGAAAAGTTACTAGTAGATTCTCATAAATGAAGAAAGCATCCTTTTGTTGTTGTGGGTGGAGGCTCACACCTGTAATCCCAGCACTCTGGGAGGCTGAGGCATGAGGATCAAAAATTTGAACTCAGTGTAGCCGGGCGTGGTGGCGCATGCCTGTAATCCCAGCACTCGGGAGGCTGAGGCAGGAGGATTGTTGTGAGTTCGAGACCAGCCTGAGCTACAAAGTGAGCTCGAGGCCAGCCTGAACTGCATAGTGAGACCCTGTCTCAAAAAGACAAAAAAAAAAAAAAAAGACTGGGAGTGTAAACAAGCAGATCACTGAGTCCTGCCTGCATCGTGAGGCCCTGAACACCCTGTAGAGCCTCCCCTAAAATAAAAAAAAAAAAAA
>PVKA01020653.1:0-19324 GCA_004027165.1 Ctenomys sociabilis
TTCTGTAGTTCCTTTGTCTGTGTCATCCATGTGGATGAGTCACAGCCAATGCTTGACCAGATTGCTCTCTGTGAGAGCCTGAGAGAAAGTTTTCTCTTCATGTGACTCTCCCCAGGCACACTTTAGAACTTCAATCTCTTTCCTCTGTGGCTCCACAATCTCCTTGCTCAGAAAATTTGGAGCTCACCTGAGTCTCATGGTATTGCAGTACAGGTTCTCCTATGTCCTGAGTCTTCGCTGACCTTGAAAGGCTAGGTCCAAAATGTTGGCTGGCCTTGTGGCTCTTCTATTTCTCTCCATCACTTCTTACTATGAAAGTACTTAGGGAGCTGGCAAGACAGCTGAGCAGAGTAAGTGCCCGCTTAGGCAAGCTCAGGGACTGTGTCACGTGCTGCGCTGGCCCCGCCCCCAGGCAGGCTCAGCCTGCACCAAGTTGGTCATGGTGCACACCTGTAATCCCAGCACTGGGAGGGCTAAAAACAGGAGGATTGATAGACTCTGAGCTACACAGTGAGACTCTGTACCAAATACATAAAAGAAAATAAATAAATATAAAAGAACTTAGGGAAGGTTGCAAAATGAGAGTGAGGCGTCTTAAGAATTGTGTTCCTTCAAGCCATGGTGCTTTTTCTATTCATCTGTTAGAACGACAGAGATGGATAGAGTTTGCTATGTTTACGGTTATTCCGCATTTACAGATCATCACCCAGGGTGGAGAAAAGTTTTAACTTTGTTTCTTGGGTCATTTTTTTAATATTTGTATTTCACTCTTAGTTCACACTTCCAGGATCATTTCTTTTACAAAGTGTTCTCACTGTAAAGCTAAAAATATTCACAGCTTACCTAGAAAAAACAATAGTACTCCACTCTCCTGAACTTGGCTAGGAGTGATGTCGCTTATAGTTCTCCTTTTTGGAGGTCTGGAACAGAGGAAAGATTCCCAAGAGACCCAGGTAGTATCTCAGCCCTGGTCACCAAAGTGGCTGACCTTCCTCCTGAAGGTTTTCAGACTGTTTCTTTCTGTGATGGCCCCAAGGTCTTGGACCTCTTCCATATGTTTTGAAGATCACTGGGGAATCACCCACACAATTATAGGGGACTGGCTAATCAATACATATTTATTAAGTTCTTGAAGTCTAAGACAAGGAATGTTGCAGGAAATTTTATTCAAAATGCAAAGAGAAACAATTCAAGGGTCACATTTCCATGTTCTGCAAGTCACAACAAACTTGAGAGTTTCATGTAAAAATGGGGAAAAGTTAGCATGGTAGTTGAAAGTGTCAGCCTGGATTCTCCGGAAAATTTTCTACTCATCAAGATTTTGTACAGATTGGAAATGATGGTGCACATCAAGAAACCCAGCACTTGGGAGGCTGAAGCAGGAAGATCTTTGCTAGTTGGAGACCAGCCTGGGCTACAAAATGAGTAAATGGCCAGGAGGTGCACAGTGAGACCTTGTCTCAGAAGACAAATAAATAAATAAATAAGAAGAAGATTTTATATGGAAAGGAAATACTTGTATTTTTCCATCGTAGGTTCATAGTTGAAGTCCTAATAATGAAAAATATATTAAAAAGTTAGAAAATCACAAGTGGTTATTTAATGAATATTGTATCATCAGTCATAACATTTTAGGCTCTATATTTTCTATGAGACACTTATCACTACCTAATATTATTCTTTATAATAATTAGTAAGAATCTTTCCTTCTAGGAATAGACAAAGGTCTGAGGACAGAGGCTGTGTCAGCACATATGCAACACCTCAGCTGTGATAGGCTGTGCCCACTGACTATGGGATGAAAGGACTCCGAGCTCACAGGGCAAGGAAAACATTCCTGAACATTATTATTGCCTAATAGAGGCTGAAAGAAACTTATTTTAAATAATAATGAACTGTGACAGAATAAGAAATGTGATGTACATATACAAATACTATGCATTATATTTTTCAGTAAATTTGTTTCTTTTATTTTCTTCTTTGCTTTTCTCTCAATTTCTTTCCTTCTTCCCATCTTTCCTCCTTTCTCTATTGGTAGCTAGACTAAGAATTTCACACTAATATTTATCTTTATGTTCTCCATGCTAGGCTTGAATGTATGTTCCTCCAATCCTAGCACCTTACAGTGCAGGAATTACAAGCTTGTACCACCATGCTTGGCTTCTGTAAGCATTTATGTCTTGAATTTTTCTCATATTATTATTCAGAATAGTTGGACTCACAAAATAAAAAATGCTGTCTAATTAAATCATGTCTACATATTGAAAATCTCTGATTCCTTTTCTATAGACAATGACCAGCTTCCAGATCTTCAGATGGAATTTTATAGCATGAAGTTCTTATCCAATGAAATCAATTTGTTAATTCCTTTTTCTTCCTTCACTTCTACTTGCTCCTTATAGATGCAGCTCTTTTAAAGTTCATATCCTTATGGCTCACCCAAGACACTGTAGCTACCATTCATTTAACCCTAGTGTTCTTGTCTTTACCTGCATCTTCACCTAACTTCTCTCTGCATATTAAGACCTGCTTGATATCTAGAACTGCTCCTGTAATACCAACCTCAAGCAGGGCTTTTAGTCCTAATTTTAAAAATGAAGTCTTGTTTAGAGAAGTGGTACTGGAATAACTCAGACAAGAAAGACTACTTTGCATGGCAGAGCTGGCTTCCCATTCTAAGGAGCAAAGAATGAGGGGCCTACTTACATCTCTGTGAGCACAGGAATTCTTATTTTAGAGGCACAGGGTGCAAAAGCACAATCACTTGTCTAGTTTCTGAAAATGCCCTTAAGGTCTTCATATGGGCTGTCCCACTACAAATAAGATTCATTGCTCAAAAGAACAAGAAAATCATTGTAAAGTCAGTTTGTCTTCAAGCATTTGACTGCCAGTTAATATGAGAAACACTATATACACATTCCTTTGTATATGCGTAGGGGGCTTAGTTTACTCCTAAAATAAAAGAGACAGACACTGTTGTACAACTTCATATTGTACAATTTAAAATAAACAGCTAGCATATTATGTTTCTGCAGCTATGCTGAGAAGGAACTGCTAGGATGAATGAAGCCCCCTCTGTGTGCTTCAACAGAACAAGTTGAGAACTTCCTTGGCTGTTTCTTGAGAAACACACTCTATTTAATTTGGTATAGAATTCATTGATAGCCTACTTTTCACCTCATTACTGTAAATCTAAGAATGTTTAATATTATATTTAATCAATAGCCAATACAAAAATGAATTTATAATGTTTACATATTTTCTGAAGCAAACAAGAAAGGTAAGTTAAGTCATTTACAGAGAACTAAATAATGTCCAATATTTTAGCTTTAGGCTATTAGACAGAGATTTTTTTCTTTTCTTTTTTTTGGCAGAATCAGGAATTGAACTCACTTATTCTACTGAGCCATGCCCCTGGCCTCAAAAAAGAACACATTTTAGAAAAAATGGGGAAATTACAGAACAATAGGTGGTGAGTTAAAATATGTGGATGCATGGTTGAATTGTTTTTTTTTTTTTCTCATATGTGTATTTGGTACAGGGTCTCACTATGCAGCTTACACTCAGAGTGATCCTCCTGTTTTCAGCCTTCCAGCGCTGGGATTACAGGAGTTCACCATCATGCCTGGACTCTGCACCTGGCTCAGTGCTCCCTGAGGGTGGGGTGGGTGCAGTACAGAGATCAGGGATTGGACTCTGGCCCCTATACTTGCCAAAGCAAGTGCTTAGTCCACTGAGCTATCTCGCTGGTGCACATGGCTGAGATAAATGCTGACCAGGTAAGTTTCTATTTGAGCCTTCATGAAGGAATTATGCAGAGATTTACAGTAAGATGTGTGGGAGGAGACCACACACAAGTGCTAAGGGGCAACGTGGCCTGGACCAGAGAGACAGAATCAGTCTGGGGGAACACAAGGAAGGAGAAATTTCCAGCAGATTCATAGGTTAGTAAATTCACAATCCCACAAATCATGTTGAATACACAAATTTTATGTCATTCTACTAGACATTTAGTACTGTATGTCATTTAAAAATTTGTTGACATAATGTTTATGGAGTAATTGCTTGTATGTACATATATATTTTCTATACAGTTAATTATTATAATGATGCAGTCAGGGCAATTTGAATATTTATCTCTTCAAACATATTAAATTTCTTTGTTTTGAGAATGTAAAGCATTGGGGATGGAGAGATAGCTCAACAGTCTAAAGCACCTGCTTAGGCGAAGGACCCAGTTTCGATCCCAGGCAACACATGCTGCACCAGCCCTGCCCCAGGGCAGAGTAAGTAGGCCACAGAAAGGAAAGAAAGAAAGAAAGAAAGAAAGAAAGAAAGAAAGAAAGAAAGAAAGAAAGAAAGAAAGAAAGAAAGAAAGAAAGAAAGAAAGGAAAGAAGGAAGGAAGGAAGGAAGGAAGGAAGGAAGGAAGGAAGGAAGGAAGGAAGGAAGGAAGGAAAAGGCAGGAAGGAAGGGAAGCATTGCAAAAAATTAGGGCTATGTTGAAATACAATTACTCTTAACTGTGTTCAGTGTTCTGTAGTGTAGAACAGCAGAACTGATTCCTCTCATTTGTCTGTATTTTGTCACTGTAGAACTGGCCACTTCCTGTACTAATCGCACTTTTCTCAGCTCTGGGGACCACTCTTCTATTCCCTGCTTCCGTCATTTTAAATTCTCACTACAAATACAGAGATGGATACAGTGCTTAGTTCAGGCCAGGGCATCTGATGTCTACAACTAGTGAAGAACTGACCTCGTCCTGCTGACGCTGGTGCAAAGTTTGGGTCGCCTCCCTCGACGACCTGCTTGTACAGCACGTAGATCTGACGGCCTCCCAACTGACTTCCCCATCCAGGCGCAAGGCCAGCAGGACCTCACAGAGCAAGCCATTATTTTTCTTAGAACTCTAAACAGACACTGAGTGCTACAAACATGCTGTGATACACCAGGAACACGTTGAGCTTTATGCATCCACTCAGTGTGATCCAGGGTATGTGTCTTTCCTCCAACCTATTAATAATACACACAATTATAGATACATCCATCTTATTTTTGTCAAATTTTATTGTTTAAAACTATCAAATTAATGAAATTTTCTTTAAGACATCCACTTTGTTTGGTATTGATTTTATCCCCGATAAATATTTTGTATCATTTGAAGAGTCATGCAAGGTGTATGACTCCTCTCCATGTGCAGCAAATAATAATCTCTCATTTTGTTTTATTCAAGTTAGTTTGGAAAACCATTTTTATTTGGTTTATACCCAGGAAAACAATCTGATTGATAAATATGTTTTTCAAATTACTGCTGATCGTACAATTGTGAAACAAGGCATCTCTGTGTGCTTCGACAGGCACCACATAGAAGGTATAATCTTCTCTCTGAAATGATTTCTTGTTTTGTAAAAACTGACCACTGAGATGCATGCTGCTAAAACAGTGCTTACCTGCTATTACCCATCAAGCACTAGTTTTGTGTACCCACGGGTGATCTCTCAAAGTCCTGTGGATCTCTCTACATGTAAATATGCCTTGTAATATTGAACATCCCCCTTGAAAGAAACTTACTCACCATGAACTTTGCAGGTATTAACTCATAAAATGTTCATCTCTAAGAGGTGGATATTGTTTTGTCTTTATTGTGCTGATAGATGATTGGGGAAAGAAAAACGAATTATTAAATACTCTGAAAACCCTGTCACTGTGTAGAGATAGAAATGGAGCCTGAACATGGTTCTCTTTCTTTCAGAATCATGCTTCCATGAATTTTCTGACTTGAGTAGTAAAGAATATTATTCCTCAATTTAGAGGGTTTCAGTGTAGAGTGAATATTTTCAAGTATGCATTTGATCTATATATCTATCTATCTCAGGCTTCCAACTGAAGGGGGGGGGTTGTTTCCTTTAAAATTCACTCAATTCAGGTTGTGCCTTATTTTGTAAGCTCTCTAGCAGCTGTACCTGTCCAAATCCTCTGGGCACAGAGGATCTCTCAGGAACTCAGACATGGTAATTGTAGGGAGATTTCCACCACTCCTCGTCTCTCATTCTGGTGTGCCAAATAGTCTTCAGTCCATCTGAACATTACTTTCTGGGAATGTCCCTGTCCTCTGCAATTCCCATAAGGCATCGGCCTACAGGTTCTGCTTCCTTAGTACATAGAAGTTTCTCCTTTATTTGCCATCATGATTTAAGGACAACATTGTCTAACTTCTAAATTCAACTTCAGACACATGTACCTTGGATCAAACATCCTGCTGGTTCCTGTCCAACCCTTTTTTTTCTTCTTACTTTGGATTTCTGACTTAATTGTCTCAAACTCAGATAAAACCAAATGTAAATTGTATAAAAATATCATATCTTTATCTAGTGTGGAATGGGCTTCAAATTTAAAATAATTGGTGAACACTGAAGGTAATAAAGATGCCATAATCTTCCTCAAACAGTTCTCCTGTTCAGTATTTTGCCAAGTGTAAATGTTCCAGTATATTTTATCTACTCATCCTCTTTGTCAGTTTCCCTGAAGATAAATAGATTTCGAGTAGCAAGACCTGAACTGGAATTGTTGGAGGATGACACAGTACCTGCTCTCATTATCCTAAGTGTGATTCTAGGGAGCACAGTGACCAGTTGTTCTTTCTTGGGTGAGGCAAGAATAAGAGAAGAAGGGCATAAATTGCAGTTGGAGGGAATTCAAGTGCTGTAAAGAGGAGCAGGACTGTGAGGGGAGCAAGCCTGGGTAAGCAGAGGGGTCAGCAGAGAGGTTAATCCCTTTCCTGACAAGTGTGTCTGCAAAAGTTTGGTGCACTTTCCATGGGGCGAAGGTTCAGCTCCATGACTCTGAGAGAACTTTCTGGTTCCAAGACTCTGCCTTCACTCTTCATGGTGGGTGTGTTTCAGTCAGTGGCCTTCCTCGTCTACTTTATGATGTAAATGATTTGCAAAAGTTAAATCAACAGAGACCCTAAAAAGTTAGACAGCTAAGGGGAGTTATACTCAGATGCAACACAAATTGGACTTTAGAACCAGGGAGTCTGGAGTCCAAGCTATTTATTCATTTCCTGACTGCAAGCAAGATACTTAATGTTCTTTGGCTTATCTTGAAGAGGTGTCCTGAAAACCAGATAAAAGATCCAGAGAACAGAATACAGATGAAAGAATATTATCATCTTAAACAATAAAAAATTGGTGAGCTTTGTAATTTTTACCAGCACATGCATAGTATTTGTTGTATTAAGGAATCTCGGTTTTCATATCAACCCTTGAAATGAGGGGTTGATATGGTCATTCTAGAAACTGAGACTTTAAGAATTTGAGGGACTTGTTCAGAGTGACATAGCTAATGCTGAAGACACAGGAACTTGAATCTAATATTTTTTTTCAGTCTAGGATGAATTATTTCAATGTTTATTGTCCATCATATACTAAAAATTTTGAATTAATTGTGACACAGATAAAATATCCATACTTGAGAATTTTCAGAGTTAATAATATGAATTTAAATCATTTTAGGAAGTTTTAATTTATAGTTGTTTAAAGGTCTCATGTGTTTTATGTAATTTTTTCAGCTGCAAAGTCTTAAAAAGTTCCCTTTTCTCTTTGAGTATACTTATAGTACTTTATAATTTATAGGAATTTCAGCATAACTGATGGTGATTGACACAACTTTATATACCACTTCATTGGCCATGGTTTTGGAACTATATTTCCAAGTGGCTATATCTTTGTTTGATGGATATGAGTCATTATCAAGAAAACAAAAACCTAAATATTTTCTTTATGAAGTAGATATTCAAAACCCTAAGTTAAACTCAGGGAAATTAATTTTCATGCCTGCCACTTTTGCCCAGCCTGTAAACTGGGCTCAGTGTTTGCTGCTGGAGTTATCGCTTACAAGCTTTACTTTTTATCAGAGGAAAAGAGTCAAAGTAGAAGTGAGGCCACTGTGCATGGCCCTGGGAAGGAAAGTTACTGGTTCAGAGGAAAGGAAGTGGCTGAGCACCTCAAAGTGTTCTTGGCATGTGACGCCCTATTAGGGAGTACAGTGGAAACAACTAGGTGGCTGCCCGTTGGGGCAATTGTGGAAATCACTCTTCGTCGGACACTGCGGCCTCACTCCCTGTGGGCAAAACCCAACTCCCATGCAGAGTCCTTCCTTCCAAGTACACAAGGCTTGCTAGAATCTAATGGCTGTTTCATTTTATTTTGCCCCTATTATTAAAGTCAAATGAAGATGAAGCATGAAAACATTTTAATTCTGCAAGTAAAAATGAATTTATATGGAATTGAATTTCCTATCAATTCAATTCATGTTGAATACATGCTATGACTGTTGTTTCATAAAGAAAGCAGGCTGGGTTAAGCCAGTTCTTGCCTAACAACTTGATTACTTTTCAGCTGGGATACATATGTTTTAATTACTTTGTATTGTAAAAAAAGATGAGATGATAAAAAGATTAAATACTATCATGATTTTATTTTATTTTATCATGATAAAATTGTTGTATAGTAATTTTCAAGCAGAAAAAGATGACATAGATATTCAAGTACTGGGTCACCTAAAAGGCCTGCAAAACTCAAGACTGACAGACTAAAATTCTCACTCATAAAGCTATTAATTATGAAAATAATATAAGAATATACAACTATATTTTCACACATATATATGATTATATATATATATAGATACATCCATATATATCTATATATATATATATCCTTAATTGAATAAAAATATACGTCTCCAGCCAGTGTAGGAGGCAGGAAGTGGCTTAACAGGAAACTAGCTAAAATTAGCTTGGTTATTCTGAGGCCCTTGGAAGCCATGAAAGGAAGCTGTAATGGATGCTCGCCACCCTAGCTGGTTTGCCCGGTAACACGGGACCCTGTAATCTCCCTGGCCTTATTTTCACTTAGTCTGTCTGACGAAGGATGAATTAAAGGGGTGGATGTTAAGTAAAGCACCTGAAGTTCTCACATATGGCGTCTTTGTTCTGCCTGAACAGCACTGTGATTAGGTAAAATTAAGCGCACCACATGCTCTGTGCTGCCACGGTGTGTCCTGCCACATCACCTAGCGCGTCAGCTCCAGGGACCACAGGCAGAGATTCGGTGGAAATCCTAGCTTCTCTGCCTAATAGAGCTGCGAGTGTGGGTTGCCTGTGTACTTGTGTTCTCTGCAATGTGTGAATAAACTTGAAAACTTTCAGGGAACATACATTTAATGCATATAAATTTTAGGTCCTCAACAAACAAAGATTGTTTTGTTTCTTTTGTTTGTTTGTTTGTTTGTTTAATGGTTCCATTGATTTTCTTCCTTAATTACAACGAAAAATACACATATAAAAATATGCATATGTCTTGATTTGGGTGGTCATTATAGATTTAAATTTCTACTCACCTTTTTACTTTCATTGCAGGTAGTACTGTATTAATAGGCAGTGTAAAGAAGGGATTTGAAGGAAAGCTCTATGAAAAGGAAAACAAAACAAAACAAAATATTTCCTACATTGTGCTTGTGTTTTTTCTTTGGTTGACTAGGAAGTATAAAACCAGGTGCCTGAAGAAGCTGACCAAAATATCGCATCCGTGTGATAAAGACGCATACCCAGGGAAGGGGCCTGGGCCTTTGCAATCGAAATGCCTGCGGTTGTAGGTGGTATTGGAATAGCGTCTTAATTTGCCTTGTGACTCAGGGAACATTCATTCGAGCTCTGACCAAAGCTGCTGTAATTGAATAAGAAAGCAAGCAGGAGCAAAAAGTGTATGAAAGGGAACTTCAGGGAAGTACACTGGTAATAGACTGAGAGAGCAGGAAAATTGGTAATGGACTAGCAGTCTGAAGCTCCGCTTCCAGCCTTGCGCAAATTGTGACGGAGAGTCATTACCACCCTCGCACAGCTCGTTCAGCCAGCAGAATGTGTTCCCAGCATCGATTCGGCGCCTGCTAGTCACAGGCCCAGGACTCATCACCCAGAACGCTTTTGGCAGATAACGGGGCAAAAATTAAATAACTAAATGACAAAGTGGAGGAAAGAGAGTCCTCACTGAGCACAGGAGAGAGCAGCCTGTCATGGTGGAGATGGGCGATGCTGTTCAGCAGAGAAAGACATGGCTTCCAAAGCTCAACCCCCAAATTCTAGCTCTAATGAGTGAGGCTGTATTTTTATTGTTTAAAATACTGTGTTTGTGAAACTTTAGTATGGCAGCCCCAGGGAATTAATACTAATAAATCGAGAAAGATTAGTTTTCCAAATCATATATAGAGCCAATAATTTGTGGAGTTAAGAATTGAACCCTGTCAATTTAAATAAATTGACACCAATTTATTTAACTTTCAAGCTTTTGTGTTTTTGCAAATTCATGATGTTCTTGATATCTTAATCTGCTTTACAAATAGCCCCTCAATATTTCTTGACATCTCCACTTCCAGAGAACTGTAAACAGGTATCACCTTCTGTGAAAGGCAGACCATTTCTATTGTAAATATTCTGCCATGTGAGACAGTTTTGAATCTTCCTCAAGAACTACCTCAATGCTTGCCAGCTCCATAAAGCTCACCTCAGCTAAACACATCTTATGGCAGTTATTCTTTATTAATTTGTTTTTCTGTATTCAGGTTAGGGTCTACGAGGTATCAAGATCTCGCTACATAGATCTGACCCATAGTGATTCTCCTGTTTACTACCTCCTGAGTGCTAGGAGTTAGGTGCTTGCCACCACACCCAGTCTCAATCTCTCTCTCAGCAGGGACAGAACCAGCAGGGCAACCTGGGAATTAAACCCCAACTGCTGTGCCCTGCATAAGCAGGCACTGTATGTAGTCCACTGAGCTATGGGACTGGCCCTACTCTCTACAATTTTCAAAAAGTGGCCAATACAATTTCTTCTGTCGTTTGTTTGTTCTGATTTGATTAAAGAAAACTGCTGAATGATTTTGAGCATGGATACTCAAAATGTTCTTTCCAAAACATGACAATCATAATTCACTAAAAGTAAAAATATTCAGCTCAAGTTTGAAACTTACTGAAAGAAAAATGTAAACCAGCAATTGTACTTTAGTTCTCCAAGAATCTCTGGTACACACCAAACTCTGAGAATCAGAAGCTTAGCCTGAGCGTACATTTGTGATGTATCTAGGACAGGATAGTTGGACATGGTATAGGATTAGTCAGGCGAAGTGGTATTCGCCTTCAGTGCTAGCATGCTAAAAGGCTGAGACAGTAGATTCACAAATTTGTATCCACCTTGGACAATTTAATGGCTAAGAGAGATTCTTGAGTCAAAAATAAGTAAATAATTAAAAGGAACTGAAGTTGTAGATCAGTGTGAAGGTCCTGGGATCAATTCCCAGGTCTGAAAGCTGAGAACATGGCACTCTAACTCCAATTCAATTCTTTGTGTGTGTTTGCACTTGTAACTTCTTCTATAATAACATACATGATGTAAGTTGTAGACTATTTGACAGAATGGAAAAATTAATGACACATTAAATTTTTTCAAACTTATGCAGATAAATGATTATTGAGGAATATAATTATATAATTTAAAAATTATGTACTCTAACTAAAATTTAAAGTAAAATCCTTGAAGGAAAGTACATATCTAAGCTAAATGGAAAGTGCATTTGACTTGGTAAAAAATAGTCTTTGAGATTTAGAAACCACACAGTGGCACACACCAATAAAGATAATAAATGCAATACGTTTTTATATTATACTTCTATTCAGCAAAATAAAAAAGGAAAGGAAGAAGAAAGAAAAAGAGAGAAAGCAGGGAAGAAGAATGGAAAGCAAAAAAAGAAAGCGAGTAAAAACATAGCACAGAGTTTTCACTGAACCTAGCACCTCCTGGATTCCTCATCCATATTTTCTCTCTCATTGGACATTTAATTCTTTCTCTGATTTATTCAACCCCTGTGTCCTCTTGCCTCTTTTGTTGTACACTGTTGACTCCATTGTACATGTCCCAGAATAGCACTAGCTATGAGAGGAGTTGTGTGCTCCACACAGACCCCAAATAGCCTTCCATTTCTACCCACGTGCTCAATGCTCCACAGCAATAGAAGGACTCACATGCATACTGCCAATGGCTGGATCTTCCCAATATGACCTGGATCCCATCACCTATTTCCTTTTCAGCTCATTAGTTTTTCTATTTTGCCTCTGTCTCTTGCCATCCCACACCCTTTTGCTTTGCATAGGTTCCTCGAAGTACAGTTGTTTCTCTCACTTGTTACTTGTTTATTTTATTTTATTATTTTTGTATTAGAGCAAATCCTTTTTTCCATTGAATTAAGAGAATCTAGTTGTATATTATGCTATTTTGAATATACAAATGCAAAATAGTCATTCATTTTTATTTGACCATTCTAATCTGCCTCCCTCTCCTCTCTATTGAGACTTAGTATATTTACAAATGACCTTGTTGCTGTTTCAAACACATAGCTGTCAGTCCTTATTTTCCATTAATTTTTTTTACATATGGTTAGTTGTCCAGTATTCATCATTGGTTTCTTCCTACTTTATAAAGAAGCCCAGCGATCCCAGGGACATTGACTGCCACTATCATACATGGAACCAAGAGACCTCCATCCCAGTACCATCATACTTGATCTAAGACATGCAGAAATGAGCAGGTGACTCAGTGGTAGCTAAGAGCACATAAGCAGATGTTTTCAGGTCCAAAGAAGATATCCTTCCCAGGGAAGCAATGTCTTAAAATGTTGTGTTTCAGTTGCAAAAAAGGAGTTGCCCTTAAGATGACTTAAGCACTGTGGACAGCAGAACAAGAAAGGGGGAAACATGCTTCTGGTGAGAATCTTATAGCAATGTTATGTTAGACTCTCAGCTGTACCACTGACCCTAATGAATCCTTTATAACTGAACATCTCCAGCGTTGCATGTTGTGCCCAGAATGCTTTCCTGCTACCTCATACAGCTCTCTTTGCATCCCCAGCTTCTGGTTTCCATAACGCTACTTTCTCTGGTTCTCTATCTGAGGTCCTGCGAGCCCATCTCCCACGCTCCAACAGTACTAATCTCACATTGTTTCTTGGAATTGGACAGGCTTCGACTTTCCCAGGCTTTCTACACATGCTGACATTTTCCTGATCACTTTTGCCTGCAAAAATTCCACTCATTCTTTGAGTCATATCTCAAATATCATATCCTTTACCAGCTATTATTTCACCCCTAATCTATTCCTGAGCCCCTGAAATAGTTCTTCATAAGTCTCTCTATTACTACTCTTTTATAGTACCGGATCCAACTTATTTTTAGAAGCCGGATAACGCCACCAACAAAACCTTTCTAAACAAAGAAGGTAATAAATGTTTAAAATCATATAAATAGATGTAAATAATAGATAACATGATCATCAGTAACAACATTTCTTAATAAATAAAAGTAAAATAATATTACTAAATCTTTAGGGTCTACACAATTTCTGTTAATAAATCTACTATGTCTTTTGATCTTTATCAAGATAAGCTATATACATTTTACCACCTTCCTTCCTTCCTCCCTTCCTTCCTTCCTTCCTTCCTTCCTTCCTTCCTTCCTTCCTTCCTTCCTCTTTCCTCTTTCTCTCCTTCTTCTTTCTTTTCTTCCTTTCTTCTTTTCTTCTTGTGCTAGGCATTGAAATTAGGACTTTGTGCATATAAAGCATATGTTTACCACTAAGTTATATCCCCAATAATTTCTTATAAGTGACATTTCACAAATGAATATCCAAAAGTATGTTCTCTGTTTTGTCTGGTAGAATACGTAATCTGGAACAGTAGTAGCAGACCTATGGAATGTGTGACACACTGGGCTCTTTGTAGCACTGAAAGCTCTAAAATGTTCTACATCACTGATATAAAATAGGATAACTTTGAAAATATAATAAGAGGATGACTTTCGTAACAATTGTTAGAAGTTACTATAAAAGTAAGATGATTAAAGTTAATATGGTTATTATAGTTTATAGATTCAGGAAGGATATAGTTTATAAAGTCAAAAAATTTGTGTCATATTATATGTATTTTAATAAAATAAAAAATTTATGTAAAATATATGTAACACAAATAAATTATATACATGAAATATTGTGTCTCCATTTATATGTCATATATATATACATATATATACATTTATTAATTATCTTTAAAACTCTTAGAAGAGTTTTAAAGATAGTAAATATAGTAGATGTCATATAGTAAAATACATGTTAAAAAGTATGAATATTTTTAAAAGTGAAAAATAATTATTAGAAATGATATTACAGGCATCTCCCTTTGAATTAATAGTACACAAAATCTTATCTGCAATTATGACTATAAGCTTCAATTTTTAAAAAGGGTTACGTAGGGCTGCTAAAGTTGTTCTGAAAGAAAACTCCATAATGTCCTAAGTAAAAACTATGTAAACATAAAATAACAGAGTTGAATTCCAAGTAGCAGAGACTATTTGTCCATCAGCTGGCAGACCCACTTGAATAATCTCCTGGTTCTTAGCTACTTACTCATTTACTTTTATAAATAGAAAGCCAAGCTGCACTGTGAGAGGGCGATGCTTTCGAGACCAACTCTCCTGCAGCCTTCCTCATGGCCTCTGAGCTTTAATCCTTCTTTGCCCTGGCAGAGCAGAACAGCAAGACCAAACTTACACAATTATGATGACACATAGATAACTTGCAAACTCAACTTGCGCTCTCATGTCTGCTGATAATAAGAATATAACATACCTCGGCTATTTTAGCATAATTGGAAACAGAAAAAAATTAAAGTATTTTCATAAAAACAGAAAAGATTTATAAGTTTTAAAGTTCTGAAGTAAAAACACTTGAAAACTAAGAAACAAATTTTTGGGGGATAAAGGGGAAGCAGGAGGCTATGAGAAAACAATGACAAATATGTCTTATAGAAGCAATATGGTTATAGAATAAAGTATGTAATTTTCACAGAAAATTATCAAGTTGAATTGAAATAGGTGACATGGCTATAGATTGACATGGCATTCATTCCTTAGCTTAGTAGTTAATAAATTATCAAAACCAAGTACAAATATATATATATATATATATATATATATATATATATATTTATCTTCAGTGTGAGCTCTTTGAGTAATAAGTATAATACCAGATGATCTCCTTTCCAGTGTTACCGAGATGGTAAATTGTTTTATATTTATTGACATTCTGTTTTTAGAGCAATTAAAAAATGCCCAATGTTAACTCAGCAGTTAAATATTGATTGACTTATGTCTTGAGTATATTATTTGCTCTTTTATGAATAAATCCCCAGGATAATTCTTTATATTAAGCATCTTACTAAGTTCTTGGCAATTTTCTTAGAGTCACAAGTGAACTTTACAAAAGCTTGCATTTGCCAGGTGAAATGTTCAAGGCTTTCACCCTCACTAGAGAGACCAGCATTGAAACTACTCACACGTGGCAAGCTAGCTGGCTCTGGCATCCGCTTGGCCTTCGTACATTTGTCTGGAAAATCTGTCTCAGGACTACAGCCAAAGCAAAAGCATTTAGAGACAACTATGTAAGGAGAAAAAGCTTTATTAGCAAAGTTCTACTTAGATGAAGAGGGCTGTGAATGTTCTCTGGAGAAAGGACTCCAGGAGCAAGGGCTCACACTCTCAGGTCATTGTATTTTACTTCATTTTTATTTTATACTCTTACATTTTAATAGTGAGCCATACTGGACACCTCCATAGATGTCTTAGTTTTCTACATATTTTTATTCATTATCCTCTTCAAATTGTCATGGAAGCATTTAAATTAATATACTTTTCCATTATCTCTTCCTTCAAGTCTCCTATACGATTTTGAATTTATTTGAACATTTCCTTAAATATTCATAGTAAAGTTTATGAGTGGATCCATTCTTCAATGGTATTATTTTTCCCTTACATTTAGCAATTTTTTTCTGGTCCGTATATAATTTTGTTTAGTACAGAAGATTTGTTCTTAATATTTAATATATTGTGACATGATACAACTTCAGAAAATATGAATTGATATTTAAAATTTATTTTCATTCTCAAATTTCCACTTTCATATTGTCAGATTATAGGAATTTAGTTTATTTCTCCTTTGGGAACCTTTACTTTTAGGGTAATGTTACAGAATAAATTCATAAGTTAACCTTTGTGATGTAAACTATTCAAAAATGTTCTATAGTATAACTTTAAACCTTTAATATTTTTCTCCATGAAACTTTAAATGTACAAAATTATCTAGCATAACCCTGAAAGTATATTTCTGCAATAAATGCTCTCTTTTTTAATATTAAAGTGGAAAGACAACATAAAATGTATTAATTTCTTTCCTTGAAAACCTTTTAGTAAATAGCTCTCTGCCCAAAAATGAGAAAATGTGGAATATTAATTTTGACCAGACTGAATCAATCACCAGTTAAGAATATCTGTTTCTAAATTATTTTAATCATTTTAAAACTCCAAATAAAAATATGAACAGTATTGCTAAGAATCATGAGCACGTTGAGATTTATGAAATGGCCATTTTTCCATTCAGCTGTTGCAACCTCAAGAGTTATTATATTAATGATATGTGTAAGTGGCAGCACTATAAGTAGGTGGAAAGTTTCAGAAGTCTGCAATGTGTAAGTTTTATGTCAAGTGACTTTGAAATGGAGCACTCACGCAATTCCTTACAGCAACATGAAATAGCTATTTATTTAGGCTCCAGTTTTAGCCTCTATGACTCTCATCTACTGAAAAACAATATATACCAAAATCTTATTGAGGCAATTTTGCTAAAGCAGTAAGCTTTATTTTTATTACCTATGCATTTCATTTTAGTTTTCAATGGCAGCAAGTAATTCCCAAGTAGGTTTGTATGCTTCCATTGATTTTTTTTAAAGTAATATATTTTCAGCTTATAAAGGAAAGAGAAGATGAAATCACACAATGAGATAGGAAGTCAAAGAATGTGTGTGCCCGGGGTTGTGCCCTTGATCTTGCTCTCAAAAATGCACTCACAGCTTATAACTAGGTCCTATCATTGGACACGGATCTCTTCCCAGGGCACTATCTGCAATGGCCACCCACTAAATCCTCCTCCTAAAGGCTCCTGTTGTTTACATGATCACTCTTTGGTGACACTCTCAAAACTTTTCTAGACCACAGTAAGATCCTTCCACAGAGAAGTGTAAAATGAGATCACATTCCTGGCTAGTGTTTTCACTGTGGAATTGAAGGGAGAATAGCTAAGCTGTCCAAACAACACACAGAAACAGTGGTATAATGAATGCATATCATTTTAAACCATTAGATCTACATTAATATTGTCACAGAGTACTAGAAATATGGGAAGCAGTATCATTCACCTAAATATTAGGTATATATACTTGGATACTTTTGCTAATTGAAACATGAGAATGCTCAAATGAGACTAACTTAATAGATGTTCTTAAACATGCAGTACATCATGGCTCCAACCACCGCCATCATGGTCAATAGTATTGGTTTCATAAGCCCACATTTAGAGACTATTTTGCTTATCTCTTTCTCTAGGTAAAAGTTATGAGATCATAAATTACAGTCATTGGTGCAAATTTCATTTGCAGATTTGCTTAGTGTACAAGCTATGCACTTTTTTCTTTCCAAATGGAAACATTTACCATCAGGAACCAAAGCTGCAATGCTCCATGAAGTCCAAGTGTCTGGATTATAATGAAATGTCTGACAACTCTATGTGCATGCACACCAGGGGAACCTTCTCTTTAAAGCCAAAGGACGCACTGCATTGTTCCTCTCAAACCCTAACCATTTCTTCTGTCTTTCATGGAGATGCTGCCTATCATTACTTGCTGTTCTTCTACACATTTTTTAAATTTATTTTTTATTAGTACATCATGTTTACATTGCAGTGTGGAGTTGTAAATGTAGATAGCACATCTTAATTCTTTATAGTTTCATTACCTTTCCTTCCCCTGCATCACTCTCCCTCTGGCTCATTATCCATCTTTCATTCGAGAAAGACCTACCATCTATGTCCTTTTGTGCTGCTGGAGTTATGTATCTTTTGTGCTGCTCTTTACTTATAATTCATGTTCATCATGTCAGAGAAATCAAGAGATATTTAATCTTGAGTGTCTGATTCATTTCATTTGATATTATGGTCTCAAGGCACAGCCATTTTCCTATTAGTAATTTAGATTTACAGAGGACCCTTGACTTAGGAACTCATTTTGATCCCCAGTGCTGAGTGTAACTCGAATTGTCACAGGAATGTTCAGGCTTCTCTATTCAGCCTTCGAAGTCTCGCTCTTATATTGGGGCAGGTCGTAGTACCATAAAGAGACTTGAGTCAGGGTTTCTCAATGTCATGCAAGAAAGAATGTTGTAATGTTCCTTCTAAAACTCTTTAAGGGTTCAACCTATATCTGAGACCATCTGGAAGCACAAGAAACTGGCATTTGGATCATAAGTAGAGACTTTCAAGTTAAAACAAAATTATGATCATAACCCAAATTGTTCACACATCAGGCCAGTCATAACTGGAGGGCTTGCTTGTGTTCATGACACAGTAGTCCACCACTGTGTGTAAAGACCACAGTTGCTTTATGTATTCACTTTGATGGAATGCAGTCTGCTTAGACTGCATTATTTAGCCATTATAAATTATATAATAAACACTAATTTATTTTTATTACATTCTGATTTCACAATTTTGTATAAGTCTCTGAATGTTGTTTTAACATTGCTAATTTTATATTGATTATATCATATCATTAACAGGTACCATCTACAAGAGACATGTAATTGTTACTGTTTTTTTCCATAGAAAATATGGCACTAAAACAAGACAACTTTGACTTTTAAGGAAATAGTCTTCAAGAGACTCAGAGGGTGGTTCAAGTCAAAATATACTCAATTTTATGGGAGACAATATTACTTACTGCAGTACACAGCATCTGTTCTGTTTATTGGTTTTTTTTTTTTGTTGTTGTTGTTGTTCAGGCAGTGAATGTTTCAGTCAAACAGTTTTAGATATCCGGAGCACACAACATAAATATATGAAAAACAAAAGAAAATCTTTTGCAATGCAGAAGCTCTTTAGGAAAAGTTGATCCCATTTGTTGATTCTTTCAAGAGCTTCCCGTGCGAATATATGTTTGTTCATGAACTCTTTACCTACCCCTATGTCTTCAAGAGTTCCTCCTACTTTCTCTTCCAGGAGATTGAGTGTTTCTGTTTTAACGTTTAGATCTTCAAACCATTTTGACTTTAACTTAGTGCATGGTGATAGAGCTGGGTCAATTTTTAGTTTTTGGCATGTAGAAAGCCATGTTTTCCAGCAC